>MU668189.1:20911-43630 GCA_026770625.1 Nicotiana glauca
ACAATAATCCATAATACTAAAGGCATTTTGGATTATGTACACTCTGATGTTTGGGGTCCTTCCAAAACACCTTCATTGGGTGGGAAGCACTATTTTGTAATCTTTGTTGATGATTTTCCCGAAGAGTATGGGTGTATACAATGAAGAGCAAAGATGAAGTGCTGGGAATCTTTCTCAAATGGAAGACGATGGTGGAGAATCAAACAGGCAGGAGTATCAAGTGTATTCGAACAGATAATGGCGGTGAATACAAAAATGATCATTTTAATAAGGTCTGTGAAACTAATGGCATCGTCCGACACTTCACTGTCAGACATACACCACAACAGAATGGAGTGGCAAAACGTATGAACCGGACCTTGCTGGAGAAGGTACGGTGTATGTTGTCCAATGCTGGCTTGGGCAAAGAATTTTGGGCTGAGGCAATTACATATGCATGCCACCTCATTAATCGCTTACCATATGCTTCTATTGATGGCAAGACACCATTTGAAAAATGGTATGGAAAGCCTAATGTAGATTATGACTCTTTGCACGTGTTTGGCTCAACTGCATATTATCATGTGACAGAGTCAAAATTGGATTCTAGGGCAAAAAAGGCTATTTTTATGGGGATTAATTCTGGAGTCAGAGGATACCGCTTATGGTGTCCTATGATAAAGAAAGTAATATTCAGTAGGGATGTTACCTTCGATGAATCTGCTATGGTAAACAAGGTAACAAATGAAGATACCAAGCAAGATGATGGTGCTTCTAAGCAGGTGGAGTTTGAGGGAAAATTTATTTTTCCTACACACGAAGCAGAGGAGGAAACAATCTTCTAGACAATGGTACAAGCGATTTGACAAGTTTATGTTGCAGCAAGGGTACAAGAGAAGCAAATACGATCATTGTGTGTATTTGTGCAAGCTTAAAGATGGTTCCTTTATATATTTTCTTCTATATGTTGATAGCTTTCAAGAATTCAGAAGAAATTGATAAGTTGAAGGTTCAACTGAAAAAGGAGTTCGAGATGAAGGATCTGGGCGAGGCAAAGAAATTTTTTGGCATGGAGATAATAAGAGATAGACATTCAAAGAAATTTTGTTTATCTCAGAAAGAATATTTGAAGAGAGTACTACAACGTTTTGGCATAGATGACAAGACTAAGCCAGTTAGTACTCCACTTTCTCCCCATTTTAAGTTAAGTACTACTATTTTGCCAAAGGATGAAGCTGAACGAGAGTATATGTCAAAGGTACCATACGCAAATGTTGTTGATAGCTTGATGTATGCAATGATTTGTACAAGGCCTGACATTTCACAAGCTATTGGAGTTATTAGCAGATATATGCACAATCCAGGGAAGGAGCATTGGCAAGCTGTGAAGTGGATTCTACGGTATATTCATAATACTGTAGATGTCGAGTTAGTTTTTGAACAAGAAGACAATCTGTCTGTAGTTGGATATTGTGACTCAGATTTTGCGGGTGATCTGGACAAACGAAGATCAACTACTGGTTATGTGTTTACTTTTGCAAAGGCACCAGTTAGTTGAAAGTCTACTTTACAGTCAACAGTTGTTTTGTCTACGACAGAGGCAGAGTACATGGCTATTACAGAGGCTGTGAAGGAGGCAATTTGGCTTTAAGGATTGCTAAAGGAGCTTGGTGTTGAACAAAAAGATATCACAATTTTTTGTGATAGTCAAAGTGCTATTCAATTAGCGAAGAACCAAGTTTATCATGCAAGGACGAAGCACATTGATGTTCGGTATCATTTTGTACGAGAAATCATAGAAGAAGGTGGAGTCACGGTGAAGAAAATTCATACTACGGAGAATCCTGCTGATATGCTGACAAAGGTGGTGACTGCGATCAAGTTTCAACATTGTTTGGATTTGATCAACATTGTTGAACACTGAAGATTGAAGATGAAGACACAACCAAAATTTGTTACTGAGAGAAAATTGAAGATGTGGAATTTTGCCAAGGTGGAGATTTGTTGAAGTTTGGCAAAATGCCAAAGTCCCACATCGGTGGGTTAAGTAGTTTGGGGGGGATTTTCCCCCTATAAAAGAAGGCCTAATGTTTAGGATTTAAACACACCTCTCATTTGCCTTCTTATCTTCTTAAGGCATTTGTATCTTCTCTCTTTAGTATTATTTCACTTGTATTTTGGAGTGGAATAAAATATTGGTTGTGTCCGAGGAGTAGGCAAAATTAGCCGAACCTCGTAAATTCTGGTGTTCCTTTGATTGTTGTTTTATTGTCTTATTTATTATTTGGTGGCTGCCATAATTTTTGGTATAGTAGTTGTGACTCATTCACACTATATACATTTGGCTTCCGCAACAATTACCATATATAGAAATCATTGTAGAGATCAATTTTGTTTTCTGTCCAAATTAGGATAGGAATCTGACGTGCTTGATAAATTTCCCCAATCTTGAAATGAATATCCATTTATTACGATCACTCATTTTGACGGATATAAGTTTGGTTATGAAAATGATCGAAGACACAAATATTTATCGTGGTTTAATTCCTTCTAAAAGACAAAAAACCCAATTATGGTAAATATATTGTCATATCTTTCAAGAAAGTAGAAAATAAAATAGGGTAAGAAAACCAAGATAAAGATGTAATTCTTATATCTTTCTTTAGACTGCTTTGCAATCTCAAGAAGTTGGATTAAAAAGCTCCTTATATAACAGGGGTTCGTATTCAAGCCTGAAGAGCAAGAGGAAGAGCAAGAGGAAGACGACGAAGAAGACGAAGAGGAAGACGATGAAGAAGAAGAAACATATTGATTAGCTTGAGGAATTGAAATATCAAATGAAAATGTCATTGGTACAGTTGCTTTGATCTTTCTCAAGATTATACTTCCTAAATTTGGCCATCAACAATATCTCTTTTGTGCTTTAAAGATTAAGAACTACTCGAGAAGATATAATGTCTTGGGAAAAAATGTAATCACAAATAAGAATCTGATTTTTATTTGAGCCACTAAGTTTAATAATACCTTTTCCTATTATTCAATAATTTTCTGTATAAATAGAAATAGTTTTTGTAATTTCCAAAGCAAGTGTTACCTTTTTAAAAAAAAATTGTTTCCTGTGAAATTGTTCCAATAGTAATAACCTGCTACAACATATAACTATTTATAGCAAGTTGAATACGGTAACCTTGATAATAAAACAATAGCTTTCTTTAATAAGTTAAACTGCATTGATATTGTAAAATTTCTTTACGTTGTCATTGTATATATTAAAATCCGTCAAATAATGTGTAAGTTCTTATACCTACATGCTCTTTCTTGCTATAATTTTCTCTCGTTCCTTAATTTTGGGAAATCTAATTTTTTTTTGTTTTCTGCAGAAGCTGATGATGACCTTAAGGTGCTCCGCTGATTAACCATTTCTATGAAAGAAAAGTCAATTCATAACTTAATTGTATATGATTCTGAGTATAGCCGTCTGTCAGTGTTTTTTTAAATACTCCAAATTTTTTGTACATATAATTGTGTGTTCCATAAATTGCTCTGTTGAGCTACTTTTAAACTTCAAAATGATTAGATTTGGAGTTTTGTTTAGTCTTTTCTAGATGTTGGTGGATTATAATAAAAATAGACATGTATAAACAAGGAAATGAAAACTTCTTATTCGGAGATATGCAAATTTCTTTTGTAATGTTGGCAACAGTTAGTCGTGAGAGTGGATGACAGCTTCCCTGACATTTTATATGATGTTCCATAGTTGTCTAGCATGTTCTGTTGAATCTGCTCGGCTCAATAGCAGACCTGACTAATCCGGTCGCGTCGGGTAGGCCCACTAAGGAAGTAATGCGCTTCCTAGCAAGAAATTTTCCATTCTCGAAGCTCGAACTCGAGACCTCTGGTGAAGGAATGAGACTATTTCGCATCAATTCCATGAGGATTTTGACTCAGCGATTTGAATTAGTTCAAAAGTTGAACTCAGCTAATATGCAGTAAAATGTTGGTTTAACTCCTTCCTTCGTTATTGAGATTTAAACTTGCTAATTCTAATGAAATCTTTTTAACTCTGCTTGTATTCAGTATTGGAAGCTTAGGAAAAGGTGGTAATTTTGCTCAAGTAGAAAACATTCATGTGAGCAATGCTTTCTAGAGCAGACTTAGCCATTGAAAAAACTGAACTTAAAATGGTACAACACTATTAAAACTTCAAACATGAATTCACTCTTCCTAAATATGCTGATCAATAAAACGAAAGGCAAATTCAAGATTTAAACTTAAGGCGCTCAATGTTCAAGGTTTTTAGCTTCAAACTCATATGTACTTTTGAGATTACGGGTTCATAATTTAGTATTTGTTGAACTTTTAGTAGTTTTTTACTATATATCTATGCTCCATTTCGAAAATAATGGTTTCAGTTGATCCCATAGTACATGAAATCCACCCGCCGCTTACTATTAACTTCTTGTAAATAGGTTGGCAGAGGCTATGTACGAGATGTCATATTTGAGAATCTTGAATTTAACTCTGCCAAGAACCACATTATAATTGACCAGAATTACTGCGATGTTCGAGGAGCTTGCAAAGAAATGGTAATGTCACACCTCCTTTTGGCGCTACCGCACCCCGCGAAGGGCGTGGTAAAGGGAGTTTTTCCAATTAAAGGACAATCGAAATGTGATTTATTTATTTAATTCAGAGTCGCCACTTGGGAGATTAATGGTGTCCTAAGTCACCGGTTGATTCCCGAATCGAGGAAAAGATTGACTCTATATTACAGTCTACGAACCAGAAATCCGGATAAGGAATTCTGTTAACCCGGGAAAAGGTGTTAGGCATTCCCGAGTTCCGTGGTTCTAGCACGGTCGCTCAACTATCATATTTGGCTTATTTATCTGATTTATAACATGCTTTAACTTTATGTGCAAATTTTAATTTTTAACCGCTTTTAATATTATTATTTTTTATAAGAATTGCAACGTCATGAAAATGTACTTCGGCCACACCGTACCAGTACGCCTGTGACCTTTAACACATTTCGACTTCGTTGAGATTTGGATTTGGGTCACATAAATGTGCACCCGAGTTTAAGAAAATAAATTATTAAAGGCGCGCCTAAAGCGACTAGCGTATCGTTATTTTGAGAAGGCCGTAAAATTAGCTAAACGGCCTGTCCCGTAATCTAAGCATTAAAATAGCCACCTACTGAGGGCCCCGCAGCTTGCGTGTTGTTTGGCGAGGCTCGTCTCATTTATTATTTAGAGGCTAATAAACCGCTTTTATTATTCATTATTGTAAAAGAATTACAACATCGTGAAAATGCGTATCGAACCACGCCGTACCAGTACGCCCATGGCTTTTAACGCATTTTGACTTTGTTGATATTTGGATTTGGGTCACATAAATGTGCACCCGAGTTTAGGGAAATAACATTATTAAATACGCGCCTAAAGCTACTAACGCGTTATTATTTTGGGAATGCCGTGAAATTCGCTAAACGGCTCGTCCCGAAGTCTAAATATTTTTAATATATACATTTTATGAGGGCCCCGCAGTGGTGCATTTTTATTTTGGGAGGCTCATCTCATTTAATTATTTAAAAGAGAAGTCCTAAAGTAAGCTATGATTTTCTATTTATTCTTGTCTCTAAAGATTAAGAAAAACTAATTTATTCGCTAAGATTATCTAGAGTCATTATAATCGGGTTACATGAAATGTACCCCCGAATTTTAGAATTTAAGCATTATAACTATGTCACGGGAATCGTACCCATAGCCACTAACAAATCATGCTACCATTAAACCCAACTTCTATTAATTCGAAAATGAAAAATAAGACTTAACACTAGTAGTCATGATTTTTAACTCAACGTTCACATACTTATTACAATGAGAGTATACAACATACACGAGTACATATGTTGCGACGATTCACTAGATGTTAAATTGTACCATTATTAAACACAAATATATGCACAACAATAAACATTCTTGTAAAAAAAAACTAAAACTCACAATATATTTTCACATTTAATATTAAGCACATGCAGTAGCTAACCACAAAATAAACATTTTAACAAAGAAACTATACTGTTGAAATACGCCCATATCACATATTCTCATTTTTACATTGAACCATAATATAAGACATAAACGAAATGAAACAAAGGATGAAGAACAGTAACCTACTAACCTCGACGGAAACCAACGGACAGAACCTCTAGATCATCGGAAACTCGACGGCAAACAAACTGAAAATGAGCTACTGTGGCTGCTTTTCGCTGGTTATTGGTCGACGTGAGGAAGAAGGTCGTTTGGTTGCTGCTGTGAAGGGGTCGACTGGGGACGACGGAGGGAGGTGGCGAACTGCTGGTTTGTCGCTGGTGTTGCTGCTGCGTGGGAGGCTGTTTGGACAGTGACGACGAGGGGCTGGTGTTTGGCGGGAATGGCTGAAGCTGCTGGACCAGCGACGGACTGCTGGTGGAACGACGACGCCGCTGGCTGGACGACGATGAGGTGGTCGACGATACTGGTTTGGTTCTGGAACGACAGCTTTACGAAGGGAGGTCGTTTGGTGGTTAAGGACGTGAGGTGGAGATGAGGTTGAAGTTTTTGTGTTTGTGGTTTGGAGAAGATGACTGCACAGTAGTCACTTCCCTTGCTCAAAAACGTTTTTCTTTCCTCCAGTAGCCTGTGTGTGTATAGTATGTCTATTGTATTGTCTTTCTCCCTTTTCCAAAATGAAGAGATCTCAACAGTGGGTTCCCCCCTTTTCCCTAACGTTCTCCTCCCATCTGACCGTGTCTCTGTTGTATATATTATGTATTGTGTATTGTTTCCCAAAATTTGAAAATCCCACGTGAGACCAAGAGTCATGGGTCTTCACGTGGGTTTGGGGTTCAAGACCTCGTGTCCGTGTTCCCCACGTGTGTCCCCCACGTGGGGTGGGCTCGGGTTATTATGGGCTAGGTCCGAAAATTAAGCTTAAAACCGAGTAGTTGAACCCAAGTATTATTCTTTGCCCGGAACCGAGAATAAGAACACAATATTATTTAATTAGTACTACGTAAGTAAAATAACTATAAGACTCACAATTAAAACAAAACTCTTTTTTATATTTTTCGAAAATTAAAGTAACTACAAAATGTTAATGAAACTATTTTTTGCTATTTTCGTTTTTTATATCATTATAAAAATATAAAAAAAACTATTTTTTTTGTATTTTTTAAGTTTAAAATGACTACCAAACAGTAATAAAATATTTTTTGTAATTTTCGTTTTTTATATAAAGATTAATATAAGGTACTATTTTTTGTATTTTTCAAATTTATGAAAATACATAAACCAAGATTTATATATTTTTTTTTTTGTATTTTTCATTTTTGTAACGAAATAAAGTAAAATGGTCAAAATTAGCTAAAATAGCTATATTAGTCCTAAATTAAATATTTATGCTAAAAATGTGAAAATTCTCGGGGAGGACCAAAAATCACGTGTTTACACCAAACTCATGAATGCTCGACAAGTCCTTTCACACTTTTCTCTGCTAAGGTAAAATTCATTACCCTTTTCATGATAGGTAATTGGAGTGTAAATATATTTGGAACATCAAGCACAGATATCGCCATAAATCTGAACTGCAGTATGTGATCAGAGCCATGTACTAATATAACAACAACAACAACCTAGTATAATCCCACTTAGTGGGGTCTGGGGAAGGTAGTGCGTACTTAGACCTTACCCCTACCCTAGGATAGAGAGACTGTTTCCAAATAGACCCTCGACATCCTTCCTTCCAAGAATTTCCCACCTTGCTCTTGGGGAGATTCGAACTCATAACCTCTCGGTTGGAAGTGGGGGTTGCTTACCATCAGAGCAACCCCTCTTGTCCTGATATAACAATGCAACTAATACAACTAACATCGGCGACACCAGGAACAACGACACCAGGAAGGGAAGTTACTACTTATTGTCGGAATGCTTATGGCCAAGAATATAGTATTGAACGCGGTCCTTGTCTCTCAGAATATTGAGATTTTTACTTTTTCTCAACACATATTTGATAGGGCTAACACCAACAATTTTTTGTTGTGTCCATAACAGAAAAGGAAAGGAAAAGACAAATAAAATGAAACAGACTTGTCAGTGTTGTAGCACATTAATCATTATACATTGAAATTTTTGTTTAGCCTTGATTTTATGCTTTAAGTTATGTATTGCTAATTTCCTATGTTGTACAATAGTTGATGTTGGATGAAAATGAAACTTGCAACGGTTTTCGCTTGATGAAAATTTTAGAGCTAACTACAGCCTGAGTTCTCTAAACTATTTCTTTTAACATTTTTTTATTTAAAGAAAAAAGAGACAAGAGATGGGGCAGGACAACTCATCAAAGAAAAACAGGCAGGGCATTCACCTGACCTCACTGAGTCTAAAATTGTGAAATTTAAGCAATTGTCCTCGATCTTCACATCAATCTATATGAGGATAATCTAGTGTTGATGTTAAGTTTAAAAACCATGCATATTTAGAGTTTAGTGGGACTTCTTTGCTGTGGAAGGATTTAAGCATTGCTGGTAAGTTTTCCAGACTCGAGGCCCTCAAACTAGCATATGATGCCTGCAAAGGCGAGGAGCGGGAAGTAGTAGTTGAGGACGGGTTTACTCGATTGAAGTTCTTGCAACTGAAACGTATGAGAATTCGATACTGGAGATCTAGTAGTATTCACTTTCCATGACTTGAACGACTATTCATCAAAGGTTGCTGGTACTTGGATTCGATACCTTAAGATTTTGCAGAAATAACCACACTTCAGCTAATTGATATACACATCTGTAAGCAGAGGCGGACCTACCTTGCCTCTTGAGGGGTCACGGGACCCGTTAGTTTCGGTAGAAATCATGTATATATATTTTAAATATATTTGTAAATACAGTTGGGACCCCTTAAATAATTTACGCGTGCCCTGAACACAAAAGCTTGACCGGAGGAATGGTTGAGTAGAGTGCTTTAGTTTCTTCCCTTTAGGGGCTGATGCGGGTTCGAAACTCATGTTTAGCTTTTACTCCTTTTTGTTTTACTTATTTGAATTCAACATAATTAAATAGCAAACTGATTTATTTTATTTTTTTAAAATCAGTTTTAGTTTAGTACTAGTATATACTGGTCAACTTAATTAATTTTATTCTTTTTTGTAAATCTCACCCTTCAAATCAAAAACTTCAAATTGTAACTTATTGCTCCACAAATGAAAAAATATAAATATTTTCAGTCACAACCTTCTTCAATAATCATTTCGATAAATTAGTACGATAGAACCGAGAGTTTGAGACTCTTCTTCAATTCCTTGACTACTAACACACTCTTAATCTTGATTTTTGTATGTAAGTTTTTGATAATTTTAAAGTCTGAATACCCTTTTGATCATTGACTCCTTTTTAATTGAGAAAAAACTAGAAAGTTTAAAGTTTGAAATCTATATTTACTTAAAAGGAAAGAAGTCTGCCTAAAAAATTGCCAAGTGTTTAGCATATAAAATGCCATGTGGCTATTTTAGGACAAAGTTGTTAAAATTAGGTAAAATTCGTTTCTACTTCAAAATTTTGAATTTGAAAATAGTTAAATAGGAATAATATTTTTTAAAGATTCAGTAGGAGCAAATTAGTTTCTTTTTAAAATTTTCAATTTTCAATTTTATATAAGAAAGACAAAAGAAGTTACCCTAAAGAATATTGGGCGCTTCAGAGTTCACCTCCCCCCACGTTCTTCATTCGACTATTTGCCCTAGAAATAGCAATCCATCAAATTCGGCAATACTCCCACGATCTCTCACCACCACTTCAACTCCTCATCCACGAATTTTTGATTTCACAGTTTCCTCAATTCAGTTTCTACTTTTACAATTATATATCTTGGTTTTCCTGCTTTTTTTTATTCCTTAAAAATTAGATTCTTCATACTAAAATCTGTCTTTTGAATCTTGACTAGGGAGAGAAAATTGAAGCAAGTATGGGGGAGAAACCTGAGGTGTTGGATGCTGTCTTAAAAGAGACTGCCGATTTGGTAATGGATCTGACACTAGACAAATATAATTCAGTGTTTTTTGCTGATTTTGGTTGTTAATTTTAATTGTTTTTCATTTATTATTTTTTTTCTTTTGTGTTGTGATTGTAGGAGAACATACCCATTGAAGAAGTTTTTGAGAATTTGAGATGTACAAAAGAGGGTCTTACTGGTCCTGCTGCCCAAGAAAGGTTGGCCATTTTTGGTTACAACAAACTTGAGGAGAAAAAGGTGATGATTAATTACTCTTTTTTGCAAAAATATACTCTTTTATCTCTTCTCTTTTAGTAGTATTTTCAACTGTCTTATTGTTTCAGCTTTTAATTAAATGACCTTACCTGAACTAGATTGGAAGAATTTAGTGTTTGTTTTTTTTTATACTAAAAAGGTTCATTTCTTTACAAAGTTGGATTATTATGATCGTTGAAAATTACTCTGTTGATGGTGTTATAGGAGAGCAAATTTTTGAAATTTCTGGAGTTTATGTGGAATCCTCTTTCATGGGTTATGGAAGTTGGTGCTATTATGGCTATTGCTCTTGCAAATGGAGGAGTAATCACCCGCACCCGCCTGAACTAGATTGGAAGAATTTAGTGTTTGTTTTTTTTATACTAAAAAGGTTCATTTCTTTACAAAGTTGGACTGTTATGATTGTTGAAAATTACTCTGTTGATGGTGTTATAGGAGAGCAAATTCTTGAAATTTCTGGGGTTTATGTGGAATCCTCTTTCATGGGTTATGGAAGTTGCTGCTATTATGGCTATTGCTCTTGCAAATGGAGGAGTAAGCACACGCACCCGCCTGAACTAGATTGGAAGAATTTAGTGTTTGTTTTTTTATACTAAAAAGGTTCATTTCTTTACAAAGTTGGACTGTTATGATTGTTGAAAATTACTCTGTTGATGATGTTATAGGAGAGCAAATACTTGAAATTTCTGGGGTTTATGTGGAATCCTCTTTCATGGGTTATGGAAGCTGCTGCTATTATGGCTATTGCTCTTGCAAATGGAGGAGTAAGCACTCGCACCCGCATTCTGATTTACCATTCTATTTAATATTTTACTGGTTCTTTTGGCTTACATATAAGCTTTACTATTCTGTTTTGTTATACTGTGCTTTTCCATATATCATAATTGAGCAGATGACTTGGTGTTTTGACTTGTATGGTCCTTATGAAATTGTGTAAATAATTTGTTAAATCTTCATCTCCGCTTTTGCCTTCCCCTTTTCTTTTTTGGGGAAATAAACAATATCATTAGAATGAACTTTGTAGACTAGAAAAACAACTTGACGTGATTATATTATTCTATTTTGCTGGTATTTGAATATGTAGTCAAACAAATTACCATGCAATTTTTCGCTCATATGATAATACTTTTATTTGCTAAATTATCTATTTATATTTGTAGATAATCACTTTATTTAAAATTGTACGGTTGCAGGAATATGGATGAGCAACCATTATTTCACTTTTCATTGGTTGCTTCAAGGTATGACATAGTAGTTCGAATGAGTATAATTAGTAAATATATAATTGAACTATTTGAATAGAAAAATTAGATTGTCGTGGTGTTATTTTAATATTAATTTCATTGCATATAATCAGAATGTAAATATTTGTGTAGAATAAAGTTGACACATGAAAAGATACCACTAAAAGAAAAGAAATGTTAGCAAATTTTATATCACCGGCATTATATGAAGTCCATGCACTCTCTTAATTAGTTAAATTAGGACCAAAAATGTATTTTTCCCTTTAGCCACCATGTATTACTTTCTTTCATAGAGAGTATTTAGTGCCACATGTATATGCAGAATATATACAAAAGTTTTACTTTGTATTCTGCTATTGCATAAGAAAATTAGAAAAATGAACAGCCAGGTCCACAAACTGGAAGTAGATTACATTCTTTCCTAAATTTATAAATATAAAGTATTTAGAAATATATCTATTTGATACATAAATATTCTTTAAAGGATTTAAGAATAGAGAAAGGCTTCTTGCAATCAATTTTTGCGAGTGTTGTTTTTTTTCCTGAAGGGACTATAACCAACAGAAGAACTATTATTTTCTTTCAACTTGGTGCATTTATCCCAGGCTATCCTATTTGGCCTGTTATTGTGTGGTATTCCACATACACATTGACCAGTCATTGTATACACTTCCTTCCCATCAAGTTCTTTGGAGCTGATACGATTGTTTTATTTATTCTCGCCCTCCTGTGAGGTTTTATTGTCGTGCAGGGGGAATATATTCCTAGGAATGCTATGTTAGAATGTTCACTTACTTCCAAAATTTCATGGGGATATGTATGAGTCGCATTAAGAAAAGAAGTGACAAAATGTTCATGGATATGTATGCACTCTTCGATGTGTGACTGCTTCTCTAATTTCAAATTTATATCTGCTTTTTTGTTATGAGTTATATGTCCAGAACGCTGCTCATTTTTTCAGTCTATGCTCTTTTACATTTATATTCATTCATTTTTGGGCTCAGTTCGTTAGCATATTTATCAATATGATGGTAATATGACGGCTAGCAATTCATGAAAACTATGACTATTCCTCAGGTCATTTTTTATTTATGGAGTAATCTGTTGAATGTTGCTTAACTTTGGTGCACTGATACTTTTAGATTGTTTTAGATATTTGTCTGATAGAAAAACTTATTATCATTATGCTTAATTGAGAAACATGTGTTAAACAGTACAAAAGTGAGTTGCTCTTTTCCTCTTAATTTTTTTTCTTGGGATATGCAGAAGTTGTACAAAAATGTTTATATATAGTAGCTAGTAGACAATTCTCCTAACTAACTTTTTTAAGGCAAAGTTGCATCGTTCTTTCTCCTTCTCTTATCTTCTTAGAAACATATACAAGGATATTTTGGTTTGCATAGTCACTTTACTACAAGCCAGAATGGTATTTTATTGTAGCTACTTCAAAAATAATTATGTATAGTCCAATCCTTGATTTGTATAGGTACTAAAAATATTATTTTTTATTTTAAAATTATGTTACTTTTAGGTATTTTTTGGAATCTCTTTTTAATAGTACAAAAGAGGGTAGCCTTTTTTTTCTTTTTGATCTGTAGAAGCAATACAAAAATATTACATCAGTCATTACACATATTTCTCCTAACTAACTTTTTGAAGTAAAATTATTGTTTTAACTCCTCTTTTATAATGGCTTTGCTTAGCTTAGCTTTTCATCTTGCAAATTAAGGACTGATAATAGAAATGAAACATGTACATGGATTAAGATTGCACTGCTACTATTAAGAAATGCCTAACTGTAAGAAAGGTTCGAAGTTCAAAGTTTTGAAGCTACATGGAAATATCATTATTCTTTAAACATTAAATACTTATAGGAGTTGTTTGATCTGTATGAATTTGATCATGCAGGATGTAACTATACATTCCTGATTTATGATATTGCGGTTGTAGCAGTAAGTGCTGACTTCTATTAAAGCAATTCATTTGCTTCATGTTTTTAGTATTCCAAATAGACGAGGGTGATGTAGTCTTACAGTATTTGTCCTTTAATCATGTTTTTTGCTTTTTACAAATTGCAGAGTATTTCTTGCAAAAACAAGTACTATTCTTTCAGCGTTACTCAATATCCTTGATGAAGATAGGATCTGAAAGACAATTGTAAATGTTGAATAATTTACTAGAGATTCGTATTCTCTGATAAATTACATCTATTCTTTGATATCGGATAGGGTCCAGTGCCACTAGCAGCTTTTGTGGTTACAAGATTCAGAGTAGACTATATCTTTCAATATAGCAGACTATAATGAATTAGTTCTCATCTATTTTAACCCCCTGATAATTGAGGTTCTTGAAAACTCTATTGATGGTAATTCAAGTAAGTTGGTCGATTTATTTGATCAACTAATGTAGACATATTTTAACTCCTTATGGATTAGTGGGAGTATTTTTTTGGTCTCTCTTTAATTTTCCTTTTGTTGTCAGGTAGACTATTAAAAGTTAGTGGCAAGCCGCTGGATAAATTAGCAGAGCTAAATGAGTTAGTTGATTTTATGCCTTATAAAAAGAAATTAAACTTTCTGATATTATTATTATTACTTTATAACTCATAATGAGGAATAAATATTTTACCGATCTAAAAGAAGACCAAATATTTCATGCTTAGGCCCTTTTTTAACGAGCCACTTGGGATCAGTGGTCCCTCGCAATAATAATATAGAGACAACCCAATGAAATTCATCTATTTGTTGTTTGTTTTAATTGTTTTGATCGCAATCGCTAAAATTAATCTGCAATATACATATGTTTTATTATCTCTCTCCACTTTTTTTCTTTGAATCGATTCGCGCATCGCGCGGGTACGTATACTAGTAGACTTAAATCAAATACCTTCCCTTCACGTAGCACCTATTTTGCGAAAAATCTCTCTGTTCGATGCTTTTTCTTTCTTTAAATTTTTTTTTAATACTTATATGATAAGTTATCGATCATCATCATTAAGTTTTTAAAGAGTTGCACGCCGAATTTTATTGCTAGTAATTAGCATTTAGGTGCACGACAAGAGGGGTTGCTCTGATGGTAAGCAAACCTCACTTCCAACCGAGAGGTTGTGAGTTCGAGTCTCCCCAAGAGCAAGGTGGGAAGTTCTTGGAGGGAAAGATGCCGGGGGTCTATTTGGAAATAGCCTCTCTACCCCAGGGTAGGGGTAAGGTCTGCGTACATACTACCATCCCCAGACCCCACTAAGTGGGATTATACTGGGTTGTTGTTGTTGTTGTTGTTGTTGTGCACGTCAAATTTTATTACTAGTACTTAGCATATAGTGGTGCCCCGTCGTGCTCAAATTCCGGGTCCGCCTCTGTCTGTATTGAAGAGGAAATTGAGGACAGCTATGGAAGTTCTATTGATGTCGGTTTTCGTTACCTCCTTTAGGTCGTATATTTGGTTGAATTGCTTTTATAGTTATTACTTGTATTCATGTGTTCAGCTAGAGCAGATGCAACTGCTGGAACTGTTATTACAGCAGCCACCACTGAGCAAATTATTACAGAAGCAAAAGTAGCCGCAAATATTACATTTGGGACTTTCCTCCAAGCATTGATGTACTTAAGCCTCTTGCCAAGCTTATAACATTTCAGTTGCAACTTCTCGAGCATCAGCAGAGCATCAGCATTTGCTGCATATAAACTGACTGGAAAATTTGGAAGAACTCCTCAGTGAAAGGTTCTCCAGCAGCTTTGAAATTCTTCAATTCCTCTATAGTCTTTTTATAGCTATTCCCTTCAACTCCACTCTCCTCTTCAAATTGTTGAAGTGCTATGTTGTGAACAAGGCTAATACAGTAAGGACTTATGGGCCAAATTTGTTGAAAAAGACTGATCCAGTTAGGACTATTGGGCCAGAACCTAATTTAAGAGAAAGCCCAAGGATTAAACAATCAAATGGATTATCGGGGAGTTATATTTGGGATCCAGGGGATATGCAGGGCATGCGAACTGTTGAGAGAAATGTCTGAATCCTCTCCTCCCCAATTCTGAGTCTAGCTTCTCATCCCCTTCTTTGTTCTGTTCTATCTTACTTAGTTTCTACACTTTTGTATTGTTGCTCTACTTTGTTGAGTTGTAATTGTTAGATATTACCATCAATATAATTTGTATTTTGGAGTTGTTACATGCTACAAGGATTAGCAACTGACTATCCCGAGCTCGTTTTAGGCATTTCTCCAATGCAGCCAAGAAGTCCAAAGTTTTCAGGCTATTATCAAAGTATTCCTCAACAAGCTCAAACAATTCTTAAGATTAGAGAGATGGTTACTAATGGAAGGCCATTGTATCCTACATCTTTAGTTCTTCCTCCTCTAAGTACTTTTCCTAAGAAGTTAGCTTTTACCTGTACTCGTTTGCGTTGGGATGATTTGGGGATTCTTGGTAAGTTGCCCAAACTCGAGGCGCTCAAACTAGGATACGATGCCTGCATTGGTACGGATAGGCGACGAAGGGTTTCCAAGCTTGAAGTTATTGCGACTGAAGCATTTGTACTTGCATCACTGGAGAACTAGTAGTGATCACTTTCCACGCCTTGAACGACTAGTGGTTGACCGTTGTTGGAGCATGTATTGGATCCCCCTAGATTTTGCATAAATAACCACACTTCAGCTTATTGATATAAGAGACAATGCAAAAACTGTTGGGAACTTTGCCAAGAAGATTCAGCAGGAAATTGAAGACAACTATGGAAGTTCTGTTGAGGTCCGTATCAGTTAGTCCTTTCAGATTTGAGTGTGTACAATTATTCCAGTGGTCAACAAGGTGTGTAAGAGGGTTTTGACTACAAGGTCAGGTGTCATTTTATGTATTCTGCCTAGATAATTTAACAACGCTCGAGCTGATTGACATTAGCAACTACCCGAAATTTGTGATGAAATTTCTGCCAAGCAGATTCAATAGTACATTGGAGACAACTATGCAAAAATCTGTTGAGATCCATATCAGTTAGAAATTTCAAAGTTACCCACCATCCATAATCACATACCATCCTCAATCACAACCATCACTGCCAAATTACCACAATCAACAATCACCACCACTAGCCACATGTTACAATTCATCATCACCAACCACCGTTATCAAACAGGTACAGTCTCAACGACAGTCACCACATCAACCATCATTATATATCGCCAACCACAGCTATTAGCCACAACCAATGACCACCATCAACCACCCTTATTAATCTTTACTGCTAGCCACCATCACTACTAGCGACTATCCACAACCAACCACCACCTCAGTCGACACCTACAACCACCACGAACTACCATATTATTTTTTAAAAATATTTTATTGATATAATATTAGATTAAATAGTATTTTAGGTTAATTTTATATTTAATTTTTAAATAAAGACAAGTTTCATATAGACGCGTAATTATTTAGTATTCAGATTTGATAATACACATCTTAATATTTATAAGTGTATATCGATTTATACATTTTAATTATAAAAAAACAAATGACGCCTAGTCAGATCACTCCACTTAATTGAGGACAAGGTAGTTATACTCTCGGTGATAGCATCACGCGATGTCAACGCTTTATTACTACCATAATTCCGCGTTAAAAAAACTAGGATAATACAAGAATTACCACATATATCCACCTCAAGCTTTTGTGCTGATTTCTTGGCCAGCGCAGGAGCTGAGCAGAAAATAGGATAGTAAATATTGTAACTTTTGGCAGAATGGAAGTCTACGTCCCCAGGGCCAGAGCCACAGATTGCGGGTTCGGTTGCACCCAGTAATTTTTGTCCAACTTTGTATTTGTACGAAGAAATTCAATGAATATGTATAAGTTATTAATTTAGAACTCAATAACTTAAAAGAATTATAACCCCAAACTCGTAATGTTCAAATTCTAACTAGGCCCTCTGCCTCCAAATTTTAATTCAATAATGTCTACGGATACAAAAATCAACTGCTCACTTTGAGAAGCAGTCAAAGAAGATGGCTTTAATTTTGTTTGTTAAAACGGACATGACTTCTTTTCAGATTAAATACTATATATTTTTTGGGACTATTCAGATTAGTAAGTATAAAACTAATTAAAACTAGAGCTGGATCAACTTCCAGCTGGCTGATAGAGACACGAGAGTGGACCAAGCTGGAAATGTGATGGAAGCTAACTTGTTATCTCAATAAACAAAAGAAAGACCTTTCCACTTTCTGTTTTAAATTGAGAAATTACCAACTTATAGAAATTAAAACAAAAGAGGTTCTGCCTTTTTCTTTATGCACAAACTCCCAATTGCATCACATACCCATTGAGAGATATTCTGCTTCTTCTCTCTGCAGAAACATTCATATTTTTATCACACACTTATGGCTTATGCTGCTATTACTACTTTTATGTGCACCGTAAATCAATCAATGCAACTTACTGGATGTAATTTGCGATCGTTCTATGAAAAGCTTGAATCCTTGAGATCTATTATGGAAAAACCCTCTAATATGACAGAGGATATTGAAGCACTGACAAGCTTGGAATATGAAGTTGTAGAGGTAGTATTCAATGCAGAAGATAAGGTTGACTCAAGATCTATAAAAGTTCTTTGTTTTAAAACACCAACTTTACGGAGCAACGCTTTCTGGAAACTCTGTTGTTGCTTGGAACAAGCGGTAGAACGTATTGATTCCATCATGAAGCAGTGGATGGCAATACGGGACTGGTACACCAACATCAAAGGTTTGAAAGCACAAAAATTTTCTCTAGCCAGTATACCTGAACGTGATGTAGAGCCCGAGAATATTATGGTTGGCCATGAAAGTGAGTTCGAGATGATGCAGGATCGACTTGCAAGAGGATCAAGTGAACTAGAAGTTGTCTCGATTGTAGGGATGGGCGGCATTGGTAAGACAACTTTAGCTAACAAGCTTTACACTAATCCATTCATTATGCCTCGCTTTGACATTCGTGCAAAAGTTACTATTTCACAAGAGTATTGCAAGAGAAATGTACTGCTAGGAATTCTTTCTTCTATAAGTGGAAGGACTAATGAATATTTCGAGCAAGATGATGGCCAACTAGCAGACCAACTGCAAAAGCTTCTAAAAGGCAGGAGATACTTGATCCTCATTGATGACATATGGACTTCAGAAGCTTGGGATGACATAAACTTATGTTTCCCGGACTACACCAATGGAAGTCGAATACTCTTAACCACTCGCAATGTGGAAGTAGCTAAATATGCTAGCTCAGGTAATCCTCCTTGTCAAATGCGCCTTTTAGATTTTAATGAAAGTTGGGATTTACTGCACAAAAGGGTGTTTGAGAAAGATTGTTTCTCTCCTGAATTTGAAAAAATTGGAAAAGAAATTGCATTAAAATGCGGAGGATTACCTCTAGCAATTACTGTGATGGCTGGTCTTCTCTCCAAAATTGGTAAAGCATTGGAAGAATGGCAAAGTGTTGCCGAGAAAGTAAGTTCAATGGTAAGCACTGATGTTGACGTCCAATGCATGAGAGTGCTTGCTTTGAGTTACCATCACTTGCCACATCACCTTAAAGCATGTTTTCTGTATTTTGCAATCTTCCCGGAGGATGCTGAGATTTATGTCGATAAACTCTTGGAATTATGGGCAGCAGAGGGATTTTTGAAGTTAGAGGAGATGAAAAACCTAGAAGTGGCAGAAAAATGTCTAAAAGATCTAATAGATAGAAGTTTAATTTCCATCCACTATGTGACAGGTGATGGACGTGTCAAGTTTTGTAGAATACATGATGTGATCCGTGAACTCTGCTTGAAAGAAGCTCGAAACATGAATATTGTGACTTTTATTGGAGAAAAGAATGATCAAAATCCATGTGCACTGTCCATGCATTTTTCTTCAAATAGTCGAGGTCGGACCAGTACCCAATTGAACTACCGTATTATTGTGAATAAATTGGCTAGATTTCCTAATAATGAGGCTCGTTCCATTTTCTTTTTCAATAGTAAGTCAGGGTTCATGTCTAAGTTGTTGCCTTTCAAGCTAGTAAGAGTACTAGATCTTGCTTTAATGAACTTTATTATTTTTCCAAGTGGGATACTTGATCTAATTCACTTGAGATACCTAGCTTTGTGTCTTTCTCCTACAGTGCATTACTATCTAGGAAAAGAGACTCCCTCATCAATAGACATTCCTCCTTCCATATCTAGACTATGTTATTTGGAAACTTTTAATCTTGGTCAGCCACATTACGAGGCCCCACGACATCCTCTGATATTACCATTCGAAATTTTGACTATGCCGCAACTAAGGCACCTCAGTTTGGGCTGGAATTACTTGCATTATCATGAGCTTATAGAGAAGAGTTTGGTTCTGACAAATTTGCGACATCTCTCATGGTGGAATCCTTGGTATTGTACTGGATCTTTCTTCAGACTATTTCCCAATTTAAAGAAGTTGGAAATATGGGGTGTTGAAGAAGACTTTCGTAGTCGCAAGGACCCCTATGATTTTCGTTGCTTAGATCAACTCGAGGAATTGGAATTTCATATGTCTCATCTAAATTACCATGCTTGCTTTCTAGAAAGCATTACACCTTCAGGTGCTACTCCACAAGATCCTTTGAGGTTTCTGAAAATGCCAGGTCAAACTCCTACACATGCTGTTCCACCTACTCCAGATGCTGTTCCACCTTTGATCCTACCTCCTCCGGATGCTTTTCCACAAAATCTGAAGACATTAACTTTTTATATGACTTGTTTGTGGTGGAAGGATTTGAGCATTGTTGGTAAATTGCCCAAACTCGAGGTTCTTAAACTAATAGCTGATCCCTGTAAAGGCAAAGAGTGGGAAGTAGTTGAGGATGGTTTTCCTTGCTTGAAGTTCTTGTACCTGGAAGAAGTGGATTTTCAGTACTGGAGAGCTAGTTGTCATCACTTTCCCTGCCTTGAACGATTAGTTATTGGAGGTTGTTATTATTTGGACTCAATCCCTCAAGATTTTGCAGATATAACCACGCTTGCTCTAATTCATGTATGGAGCTGTGCAGAATCTGTTGGAAATTCTGCCAAGCAAATTCAACAGGACATACTAGACAACTATGGTAGTTCCTCCCTTGTGGTCTGTATAGTAAGACATCTTCTTCCTTGAATTTAATTCTTATATCATTCATTTACTTTATTTTTTGGTAAGATATCATTCATTTACTTTTAACCATTACTCCATTTAAATTACCATATATAGAAATCGTTGTAGAAATCAATTCTGTTTTCTGTCCAAATTAGAATAGGAACCTCATTAACCAATCACTAGTTAGTTGGATGTACATACTAGGGGAAACGTTTATAACGTGCCCGATAAATTTCCCCAATCTTGAAATGCTCAAATTGAATATCCATTTATTATGATCACTCCTTTTGACAGAAAAAAGTTTGGTTATGAAAATGATCGAAATAATTAGGTGTCACCTGGGAGCTAGTGAAGCAAAACCTGAACACGATAAATCAGACAACAAAAGAAAAATATACCAAAAGAGACACAAATATTTAATGTGTTTCGATTCCTTCTAAAAGAATGAAAACAATTATGGCAAATACGTAATTCTTATATCTTTCTTTAGACTGCTTTACAATCTAGACAAGAGGGGTTGCTCTGATGATAAGTAACCTCTACTTCCAACCAATAGGTTGTGAGTTCGAGTCTCCCCAAGAGCAAGGTGGGAAGTTCTTGGAGGGAAGGATGCTGAGGGTCTATTTGGAAACAACCTCTACTGCTTTGCAATCTAAAGAAGTTGCAAGTATGTGGTATTGAATTAAGGGAAACATCCTTCATTATTTTGGATTAAAAACTTCCTTATATAACAGGGGTCCGTGTTCAATCCTAAAGATGACGAAGAAGAGGAAAAGGAAGAAGACGACGAAGAAGAGGAAGAAAAAGAGGAAGAAGATGATGAAGAAGAAGAAACATATTGATCAGCTTGAGGAATTGAAATATCAAATGAAAATGCCATTGGTACATTTGCTTTGATCTTTCTCAAGATTAATAAATTTTAAATTAATCACGATTATACTTCCTAAAGTTGACCATCAACAATATCTCTTTTGTGCTTTAATGATTAAGAACTACTCAAGAAGATATAATGCCTTGAGAAAAAATGTGATCACAAATAAGAATCTGACCTTTATTTGTGCCGCTAAGTTTAATTATACCTTTTCCCTATTATGCAATCATTTTTGTTTAGATAAAAAATAGTTTTTGTAATCCAAACATTAAAGTGTTAATTTTACTGCTTGTAATCCAAACAGTAAAGTAAAGTGTAAGTTTTTTTTAAAAAAAATTGCTTCCTGTGAAATTGTTACAACAGTAACCAACAGTAAAAATGTGCTACAACATATAATTCTTTATAGCAAGTTGAATACATTAACCTTGATAATAGAACAATTACCTTCTTTAATAAGTTAAATTGCATTGATATTGTAAAAATTCTTTATGTTGTCATTGTATATATTTATATCCGTCCAATAATGTGTAAGCTCTTTCTTGCTATAATTTTCCCTCGTTCCTTAATTTTGGAAACTTTAAATATTTTTTTTGTTTTCTGCAGAAATATGTGATGCCCTTAAGGTGCTCCACTGATTAGGTAGTTCTATGAAAAAAATGTCAATTCCTAAGTCAACTGTGTGAGTTGTTTGTTTGTAACTTAATTGTATATGAATTTTAGTATAGCCGTCTTGCCATTGTTTTTTTTATATACTATAAATTTTATGTACATATTGTGTGTTTCATAAATGGCTCCAGTGAGCAATTTAGCAATTCCAATTTTGGTGGATTTTTGTTTTGTATGCTCTAAATTTTGGTAGGTCAAAATTGGAGTTTTGTTTAGTCTTTAATTTTCTAGATGTTGGTGGATTATGATAAAAATAGATCTGTATAAACAAGGAGACAAGAGGGGTTGCTCTGATGGTAAGCAACCCCCACTTCCTGTTAAAGTTTGTGGATTGAACGAAAATGGAGAACAGGGTTCATACAGAGAAGAAGCTTCGAGAGCATTCGTTACCTTCCAATATTTTTCTGAAAAGAGTTCTTACAAAATAAAATCTGAGAGCTATTTACATTTGGGCCGGGTCTAATAATAATTACAACTGGGCCAAGTCTTAATGAATTAATAAGCCCAAATATCTAAAACTAATCAACATCAGGTAACTCCAACACC
>MU668189.1:63321-75293 GCA_026770625.1 Nicotiana glauca
AAATATTGATTCGATATTGCTTGCCATTCCGCAACCTTTGCTTGCCATTGTGTCACTCGTACTAATGCTTTTAACTGCACCGACACACAAAATCAAGATGGCGGTAATCTTTTCCAACCTATTTCCTCATGATTTTACTAGATTCGATGGATTACTTTGAGTGCTTAAGGTTAAATGACAATGATACATAAGTAAGTTATCCGTATCAATTTTCGTAGTTTGACATCCATTAGTTTTCGATGGATTATGATAAAAACTACGAAAATTGACTATGATTCGTTGGATTAATTTTCAATTTTCTAACACGTGAACTAGAAAATCCACATACTTAAGATGAATTTATTTTACTATATCCAACATCCCCTTATGAAGATACACTGAGTTAGGCATTTCAAGAGACACTGAGGAAGCAGTCGATCTCAAAGGGCTTGTGAAGATACCCGCTACTTGATTTTTCACTTTCCTTTAAGAGAGTGTGCACACTCTCTATGCCACGTCCGCACTTAATGTTGTATTTATTACGCTTTAAAATAGTTCAGGGGGGTAATAGGACCCCCGAAAGGAAAAGGTGTGTAGTTGAAAAATGGTTCATAGGATGGGGTGGATTTTATGCATTATCCCTATAAAAATTATATAAAATAGACTGTCATTATATAATTTATATATAGTAGACTGTCACTATACAAAAAATATACAAAATAGACTGTCACTATACAAAATTTATATAAATAAACTGTCACTATACAAAAAATATACAAAATAGTCCGTCGCTATACAAACATTATACAAAATATATACAAAATAAATGTAACTATACAAAATAAATACAAAAAAGACTGTCACTATACAAAAATACACACTCCAAATACACAGTGTGCACACATTACACATACAAAATTGTATGTAATTTATATACACTAAAATACATTTGAGGTACACAAATATATACAATTTAGATACACAAGCACATTCGAGATAGGCTCAATATACACCAAGGATATACTGTCGAACTTAGGATACAATATTTATACATTGCAAAAAACGGTTGCTCTATCGCGCTAGGCAAGGGTCCAACCTACGACCTTCAGCTTAGGAAACAGGCGCTCTATCCACTAAGTTACAGGTGCTTATATAGTCATACTCATTCCTTTCGGCTAATACGCAATACTTTTAGGCCGAAGGGCTAGTTTTTGTAAGTAGGACAATACATGGACTATTAAAATTTTGAGGGGCTATAGAAGGTAGTTTTCTCGTTCTTTTTTGAAGGTGAGAGTATTGTTATGAACCAAACTCACTCCATATGGGCCTATGACCTAGAATTGGTGAATGAGACCGAGTCAGTAGAGATTGGGCTGAGTAAAATATTAGATAGTTTTATTTGGGATCCAGGCCCATTTAGCTATTGGTTAAAAAAAGGACTATCAGATAGAAATAAAGGGTTATGCCTATTCTTTAAGAAGAAAAATGTCTACTCCTCTCATCTCCTTGATCTGTGTCTAAGCTTCTCATCTCCCTTCTTCTATGGTGTATTTGTGTCCTCTCATCCCTCTCTGTTATCTCTCAATTATACTTTACTGTTTTATTGTAATTTTCAGTATTTGTAAGTCCGTTCAGTGAATCAATATAGCTAGTTGGTTTGGTTGTTATTCAGTTTGTTACAATTTTTCTTTTAAAACACTTTGGACTCCAAACTAAGTCTTCACCAGAGATTCGGGTAAGGGGGTTCATTTGACTCGGGGAGAAGATGTTAAGCACTCCCCAAGTCCCGTAACTAGTACGGTTGCATACTTGATCTAGTCGGCTTTTAAAATATTCAAGTTGAGGTAAAATCATAGAAAAGGAAAATAAACATAAAAGAGGCTCGAGTTCGTCCCCACCTAAATGAAAGAAAATTAAAGTTCTAAATTATCCTACGCTACTTCTGCTACGATTTTCCCACGGCCTCCAATTACATAATACTACGGGGCATTCCCCAGAATAGAATATGTACAAATCCTTCGGGGCATTCCCCGGATAAATTTAACTAAGGGAACGATCTCTCGCCTAAAAACTAACAAAAGTCCTTAAATTTACCTACCCGGGTGTGGTCGGCTTAAACATATTACTAGAGAATAATAATAAAATGAGAATAAGTAAATAAGAGAAAAACCAAAAAAGAAATTCAACTCGGGGTTATGTTCTTTTAGCTTATCATTTTCATGCATTTAGACCGACTCCAATCCTAAAACAAGATGAAATTACTACGGACTCCATCTTCCCCCTTCCCATGTACCCGTCGCGTTGCACAATCATATGACTATGCTCAGGCAAGTCAAATATCCAAAACAAACAAAGCATGGCAAATTGACTAAGTAATAAACTAAACAAAGCATCCACACTATACAAGATAAGCAAATACGGAAAATGGCAGAAGGAACAATTATTAAATGAGACAAGACAAAAGAAGTGAATTAAAATGTGGGAAGAGCCGCTTAAGATCTCTTGGAATCCCCTTTCCCAATGACTAAGTTACACACAAGGAAAATAAGGGAAAACAATAACCAAATTTGCACATAAATTCTAGTCAAATGGAGCTGCAATAGGGAAAGAACACTTTACAAAACAATAAATGAATACGTAAATGTGCCAGAGCCATAGTGTTCTTAACAGTGTTAATGAGCTGCAGTGAGCTGCAGGTATCTGGAGGCTTTTATAAAGGATTTTAGACTTCAAATAGATTCTAATTTATCATACATTATGTCACGTCCTTAGTTTTTAATTAAGTACACATGCGACACTTGACAACTCGCTCACGATCTTGCACAATTTGCTCACGTTCTTGCTATGCCAAGTCAACCTTACTATACTCAAGATCGCTAAGAGACTGGAAGAAAGAACACAAGAAAATTATTAAAGAAAGCTTTGTATTAAAGAGAACTTGAATTGTTTGCTTGATCGATGAATTACAAATAAATGCCCCCTATTTATACTAATCACCTAGGGGCTAGTATGTAAATAATAATTGTTCTACAAGTCCTTCCATATTTTCAACTAACTCCCTTCTCTAGAATATTCTACGCATCTAGATTATTCTATGGACTTTCCTAACAATTTTATAGGGTTATAGGGTCTTCCTAAGGAAACCTCAATATTTCTCTAGAATCTTCCTACAAATGCATAAATATCTAGCGCTTTTCTAAGGACATTCTACATAGTTCTAGGATATTCCACCAAGATCTTTTTCATAACTTATGTTACCCTTCCATATGGCAAAAATATATGCCAAGTGGCACCTACGTGGCATGATGATATGGCGGGTCATGACACTCTCCCCCACCCAATTTTGTGTCGCCCTCGTCACAAAGCATCGACACGTATGCGCGCACTCGCCTTGACGTCGCCAGAGATCATTGTCCATTACCCATGATGCTCTATGAAGCGGCTCGCCTTCCCATTTCACAAGGTACCGGTCACCTTTCTTCTTATGTCGTTTGTACTTTGGACGGCTAGCAATAATGGCCTCTATCCTCTGCCCATCTAATGCATCCCCTTTCTCTTGGCCTGAATCTCCCCATCACTCAACCAAGTCTAGAAGCTTCTCAGGCATCGGGTCTATACTTTCACTCCCTATTTGGCTGCCTTCCATGGTCTCATTCTTGCTAGAAAACTTGACCCCTTTGCTTGGTGCATCATCTAAGCTCGATAGTGTGCCATCATTTTGTAACTTACTATCTCCTTCAAATATGTCCGCCCAATGTTTCTGGCTACCACCATATTCTATTTGCATGGCACCAAGATAGGCTTTGGAATCCCCTACTTTCGGCTTAGATTCCAAGCATATCTCTCCAATGCAGGCTGTCTCTCATGTGTCACCCTTGTGTCCCTGAATAAATAAAATTCCCAATCATTGTTGCAAGCTTACCCAACTCTAGTTATTCATTTGCCTGATGTGATCCTTAATAAAAGTAGTGCCCTCCCTTAGGCACGTACTCATTATTGTTTTCCGATCTCTTGTCGTTTCTCTTGGACCCTGTCCATTATATTATAGCCCATTGCCATTACCTTTGCGGCTATGCCTTTTCCATTGTCTTCGTCATGATCTCCCTCACCCCTCTCGACGTTGCCTTCTTTGGACTTGGCAGACTCCATCTTGAAGTCAACAAGTGACTCGGCTACCGCTATGGCCTCGTCCACATTGGCTACTTGATGTCTTCTTAACTCCTGCTTTGCCCAATTTTTCAACCCATCCATGAAGTGAAATAGTGAGTCTTCCTCGGATAATGACGGGATTTGCAGTATTAAGGTAGTGAACTCGTGCACATACTCCTGAATTGTGCTTGTCTGTCGGAGCTCCCTTAGCTTCCTCCTAGCCTCATACACCACATTCACCGGGTAGAATTGCTTCTTCAACTCCTTCTTGAACTGCTCCCACGTCTCAATGTTGCATAGCTACTTTGCAACTGCTTTTTATTTTAACCTTTTCCCCTTTCCTTTTTTTCCCCTCCCTCTCTATAATTTACTCCCAAAAATAACAAAGATAATTATTGACTTTTATACTACGATTGTGCTATCCTAATCTACTATAACTACTTGGTTTTGGAGAAGTACTAAATTTATGAACTTCGCTCCCGTGGTAGCATAATATAATGATCGAGAACTTATACAAAATTCTTTTTGAAGAGAGAGAGGTTAAAAATATGTAGTAATTCTTCAAAATTATCAAAAGTAAGATTTCCCGAAATCTCGAAATATCTATTAAGTTCTTTTGGAAGTTAAGTGTTTCCTATAAATACAACGAAAAAGGCCTAAATATGCCACTGAACTTTCAGAAATGGCTCATCTATGCCATTCGTTAAAATTTTGCTATATCCATGCTATTGTCGTTAAAGAAATGGCCAAGATATGCCATTCCTCCGTTAATTTTCAGTTTTTTTAGTTTTTTTTTTTTTTTTTTTTTTTAAAAACTTGATTTTTTTTATATATTGTAAGAACTTGATTATATATTGTAATTTTAATTATGGTAGTATTAAATTAGCACATTTTATATATAATAAATATTTTGTAAAAACATTTCAGTTTAAAAAAAAATATTATATATATAAATCGGAAAAGACCTAAAAGAGTATAAAAAAAAGATTTATATATATAATATAGGTGTAGTAACCGAAGTCAAAAAGGGAAGAGTATAAAAGAGAGATTTTGAGTCAAATATGTTGAGGATTTTATGATATGTTTACCCTTTAGTTTAAATCCTTGAAAGATTGTAATTTTAATTATGCTAGTATTAAATTAACTTTAATTGTTTTTCCCTTTAAGACTATAATAATTTCAAATTTTCAATGTACTAGTAATTAATTCTAATTCATGTCGGATTAAAAATATTTTTTTTTGTTTTTTCAGTTTTTTGAAAAATATTAAAAATATTCATGTCGGAAATCATTTAGAAATTTCTATTTCTGGAGTTACTTTCTTTTTCTCTTTTGTAATTCTTTCTATTTGATTTTTGATTGTACTTGTTCTATCAGTCAAATCCTTCATTTTGCTTTCTATCAGTGAAGAATTTGGCCAATTTCCAGATTCAATTTGACTAAATGATTCGTTAATTATCTGATTACTAATTAGAGAATAAAAATGAAAATATTTTTTCTTTATAAAAAATTAAAAAACGATAATAAAACGAAATGCTTAAAAAAAACTGAAAAATATTTTTCAAAAATGAAAATATTTTTTCAGTTTTAAAGAAAACAAAAATATTTCATTAAAAAGATTTTTTTCTGTTTTTACAAAAAAAAAATCAAGTTTTTACAAAAAAAAAAATGAAAAAACTGAAAATTAACGGAGGAATGACATATATGGGCCATTTCTTTAACGGCAATGGCATGGATATAGCAAAATTTTAACGGATGGTATAGATGAGTCATTTCTGAAAGTTCAGTGGCATATTTAGGCCTTTTCCGCTTTTTATATTTTTCTGGTATCGAAATGAAATTAAGAACAAGGAACTGAATTTTTTTTTTTGGGAAAAGGGTCAACTTTTCTCCTCTACTACTCCCTCCGTTTCAATTTATGTGAACCTATTTCCTTTTTAATCCGTGCCAAAAAGAATGACCTATTTCCTTATTTGGAAACAATTTACCTTTATAGAATGATTTATAGCCACACAAAATATATGTGCCTCATTTTATACCACAAGATCAAAAGTTTTCTCTCTTTTCTTAAACTCCGTGTCCAGTCAAATTGGGTTCACATAAATTGAAACGGAGGGAGTATTATTATTGGTTACTTGTCCCACCCGTTACATTTTTCGACCATTCTCGTCTCTGCTGTTACTGAAGTTTGAAAAAAATACCTCTAACCCTAACGTTTTGACACTGTGGCAGCTTACCACATCAATTTTATTCATCTCAGCTGCAATGCCAGCTGCCAAGTCATTAATTAATGACACCAAGTTAAAATCCCACAAACTCCATTTCAGTTGAGCTCAACGAATAATAAGAGCCTTCACCACCGACATCATCGACTTCTCTCCAACCACCATTACAACCAAACAATCCCAAATCGGATTCAAGTAACTTCCTATTCCCAGAAAACAACAACAATTATTGTTCTCATTTTTTTTCACAAGGACTTTTCCAGATTTTGAAGAACTTGAAGAGTTCTTCAACTCTTTTCACTATTTAGAAATGGACTTTTCAAGTTTTCTTCTCTTAAATCTTGATGAAATAACTGTTAAACTCCAAATCTAACACAAATAAATGATTTTTAGAAAATTTAAGCAATAAATCACAGAACATCTAAAAAATATTCAGATATGTGAACATGAAAACCCGAAATGGGTTTTTGATTTTATTTCAAAATTAATCCAAACCAAGATGGCAACAAATCTGATTTGACACATACTGACATACGCTAGGTAATTGCTGCAATTCACTTTCAGTATTGTTTTGGCACATTTGTTTACTAAGGACCGTTTTGGCCAAAGTTCAAAACTAAACGGGATTAATCTTAGTGTCGACGAGTAAAATCCCATACTTGATTCTTGAACTGAATTCTCGTACAACAGCTACATAGAGGGCCACAATTATCATGAAAAAAAAGAAATTTCTGGCCACTTCATTTAGTTCATACTAGCTATTCCATTGTGCCAATCGTCGTCCCCAAACCTCTGCAACTCTCTGATGAGCACCAGGTGGCCGGAAATGGAGTTCCGACCATCCAAATCGACCAAAACCAATGCGAAATGATATCTGCTAATGAGGAAATTGCTCCCAACATCTGAAATGACAACAACAATGGGTCGATCTTCTCAAATTTGAAGAAAACAAATTCTGCAGAGTCGACCATGCCAGGTGCTCGACAAAATACCAAAGTCAGGGGAAAACACGCACACATATATAGATATGTACAAAAATAAGAAAAATGGGTATTGGAAGATATACTTTTAAGCCATCCATTTGTACAGTGAGAAAAATTCTCAAATTAAACATACGCCAAGTGAGTAACTTGTTTGATTTTAATTACATGCCCATAAAGAAAATAACTGGTGAAATTTAATTGATTAAACCAAAATATATATCTAAATAATTAGTAAAAAAAAATAATGATTCGAATTTTGTCCGAAATAAAAGAAAAAAGAAACACAAGAAACCAATTCCTGAAGAAAATCAAAATGGTTAAATAGGATTAAGCTTGACATGCATCCCTTGGTTTTAACCTCTCCTCCTTTGGCGTCCCTTCTAAATTCTGATTTCTTAGCTGAAAACAGAGCTTGTAGGAAGGATCTTTGGTGTGATTAATTAATGACCTGGCAGCTGACATGGTAGCTGGCATGGATAAAATTGATGTGGTCAGCTGCCACAGTGTCAAAAAGTTAGGGTTAGGAGTATTTTTTCAAACTTCATTAACGGAAGGGATAAATTTGGCCAAAAAGTGTAACATGTGGTACAAGTAATCAATAAACAATAGTAGAGGGCCAATTTTGACCCTTTGCCCCTTTTTTTAGTCTTTTTTCTGGAATCTCAAACGAAAAAGATGAAGAAAGCAAAAATCAAAAACCCTAAATTTTCTTCTACTTTTCAATAAAACTCCGAAAATCTGTCTAAAGAACTCCTTTTGCTTCTTCGAAAATTCCTCTACATATCAGGCAAAATCCTAATGAATGAAGGGTTGGGATCAATTGAAATCAATCCCACGCTCCCCATTCATCCAGCATATGCCTTCTAAAGGCTTCAAACACGTGAGAAGAGAGATGGGAATGAGAGAATATTCGGGTTCATTACTTGTCAGGATACGTGGAAGAAAGAGAAGAGGAGTAGGGGACCATGAGCACGTGGGAGGGAATTTTTGGGTAGATTGTCGTAGCGGCAGGGGTGGGAGATGGGGGGTGGCGCCGTTTGGGTGGACTCTTTGGTTTATTAGTTAGGTTTTAGCGTAAGATTGGGTTTTTATATGGTTTGGGAGAATTAATATTGGCCCTAGGATTTAGTGGGAATGGAAGCCTGAGATTTAAAGGGCATTGGGCGGGTCAGGCGGATGGGAGGCGGGTCTTGGTTCGGGTAAGGGACTATTGAGCTCAGGGGCTAGTCCAAAATTGGGCCATCTTCTTGCCCAAAATTGGGCCAAAATTCTCTTGAATTGACTAACAATTGGGCTTCTTAAAAATATCTGGATTTCATTAGCTAAAAGCCTAAATGTTCCTCATTTAAAATAGAAAAATTACCAACTATGTCCATTTATAGGTAGCTCATTATAAAAATTGGCCAATTGATAAAATATTACTAATATTAGCCAATTAGCTATTTGTAGCAAAAAAAAATATCAATTGTTTGCTTTGTTTTGAGTGGGTGTTGTTAGAATATATTGCGCACAACTTAAGGAGCTTGAATCTCAGTTTTGGGATGATTTGGTGAAGTTGTGAGGTGGTTTGGATTGAAAATTCGGTAAAAACTAAACATGAAAAAAAAGATATGTGTATCACACTGTGTATCACATATGTATCATATGTGTATCTTCTGTGTATCACATGTATATCCATGTATACCTGTGTGTGAGATACATGCGTGATACATTTTTGATACATGTGTCGCAGAAGACTTTTTTTAACTCGATTTAATTACGAATTTTGATAGAAAATCAGTCCAAATCACCTCCAAGCTTCCTCAAATTTTGTATATTGACTTAACTATATATTTTCAATAAATTTCAACTATACCCTTTGAAAAGTTCCTTTTTTGTTTAGGTTTTCAATAAATCTCACCTTTACACATACACTTAGGAGTCAACACACTTAATATTCCAAAAGTAAGAGAGATGAGCCTACCAGACAGTGGAAGAAGTAAGTTGCAAGGGAATCTACCAATTCTACAGGAGACAGACATGGATGATATGCAGGAAGTCCCCCAAAATATGCACAATGAGGATGTTGTTTATGCAGATACACACAGTGGTGAACATCAGGAAGGTGGAAAGACTTTAGTCAACAGACAAGAAGATGCCGATAAAGGGATTTCCAGACCAAACAAAAGGTCTACAAGGCAGGTTAAGGAGCCAATATGGATGAAAGATTACATCACAACAAAGAAGACAACCAACTCCAATTATCCTATCTCCAACTACCTGACTTATGATCATACAAGTACAAGCTACAAATGCTACTTGGCTAAGTTCTCGCAACTGAAAGAGCCACAAACATTTAAAGAGGTAGTGAAGGACATCAGGTGGATAAAAGCTATGAAGCATGAAGTAAAGGCATTACAGGATAATAAGACATGGGGAATAGTGAACTTACCAGAAGGTAAGAACAATATTAGATACAAATGGGTGTACAAGATCAAGTTCAAGGCATATAGAGAAGTTGAAAGATTTAAGACAAGGCTGGTGGCAAAAGGATACAGCCAAAGGGAAGGTTTAGATTATCATGACACATTCTCACCAGTTGCTTAAATGGTCACAGTGAGATCTGTCATTTCACTAGCAGCATCAAGAGGCTGGAACCTATTTTAAATGGATGTCTATAATGCATTCTTGCAGGGAGATCTGAATGAGGAAGTATATACGGAGCTGCCTGAGGGGTTCAGAATACAATGGGAGTAGAAGGTATGCAGATTACTCAAGTCCTTGTGTGGACTTAAGTAGGCCTCTCAACAGTGGAATATAAAGCTGACTGAAACATTACTTGTAGCAGGGTTCACACAAAGCCATCATGACTACTCACTCTTTACTTTTAGGAGTCAAGAAGAAATAGTAATCATCTTAGTGTAGGTGGATGATATCCTCATCACAAGAAGCAGCTCAACACTAGGGAAGAAAGCAAAGGACATACTGCATCAGAATTTTAAGGTAAAGGATCTAGGGGAACTCAAATACTTTCTAGGTATTGAGGATATAAGATCTAAATGAGGAGTGTTGCTAAATCAAATGAAATACATATTGGAGCTAATCTTAGAAATGGGGTTGAGTGGTGCAAAACCAGCTAATACACCATTGGAAGTGAATTCTAAGTTGAAAACAATGGAATATGATCAAGCTAATGGAATCATAGGGGATCCACCTTTGCATGATGCTAGTACTTATCAGAGGTTAGTAGGAAGGCTCTTATATGTTACTATTACCAGACCAAACATCAATTATGCGGTGCAAGCATTGAGTCAGTTTATGCAATCACCAAAAAGGTCTCACTGGGATGTTGGTTTAAGAGTTGTAAGATATTTTAAAATGGCTCATAGACAAGGGATTTTGATGAAGTCTGACTATGCAGAAACTCTTACTTGTTGGTGCGATTATGACTGGGCTGCATGTCTAACTACTAGAAGGTCAATTACTGGATATTTCATCAAATTCAGAGATTCAATGATTTCTTGGAAATCAAAGAAACAACAAACTGTCTCAAGAAGCTCAACTGAGGCAGAATACAAGAGTATGTCGGCTAGTATTGCTGAGGTGACATGGTTACTTGGGCTATTCAAGAAGTTGGGTGCAGTCATAACTCAACTAGTTACAATATACAGTGATAGTAAGTCAGCCATCCAACTTGCAGCAAACCTGTTCTTCATGAAAGAACAAAGCACATAGAGATTGATTGTCATTTTATTCTAGATAAGATCAAGGAAGGAACACTTAAGGCAGTACATGTTAACACTAAAGAGCAACATGCAAATCTACTGACTAAGGCTTTGGGAACAACTCAACATATCCATCTTCTTCGCAAGCTGGGAGTGTTCAACATTTTACACCCTCCAGCTTGAGGGGGCATATTGTGAAGTCACATGATTTGCACACGTGACTAGTTAGTTTGTTAGTTGAGTTGTTAAGTTGATTAGTTAGTTAGCTAATGGTAGTTATCGATGTTAAGGTAAGTTAATTGTAGAATAGTCTTTTTACACTTTATCTCTTTTAGATTCTTCTGTATATAATGTGATAGTGGATTCAATAGAACAATGGCTTGATCATTTACTCTAGCACCGACTTCCTCCTCATACTTCTTCTAGATTCTTCCACCATTGGAGTTTCTTGTAGAGCTCTGTGTTTGAGTATGCTACAATGGTCATTAAAAGTGTTCATGGTTTGCCTTGGATCAGTTATTTTATAAAAAACCAAAGAAAACTAATTAAGTCAATTTTTTTTATCGATTTGGTTTATGATGGGTTTTTGGAGACACATACACTACCAAAATATTTCCGGCGACTACATTTTCAACGTAACACTATGAAACCAGTTGCTCTTTGAGAAATTTATCATTTACCAAAAATATATTGATGGTAATTGAATCAAATAGTGATAAATAATTTAAGAACTCAATTAGAAATATATCCTATTTAATATGAAGTAAATTCTCATACTTAGCAAAAGAATATACAACTACGATGTAACGGCAAAGGCCTAGATTAAAAGTACAAAGAATTAACATGTACATTAAAATTAGAAACTTTGTAATATATATATATATATATATATATATATATATATATATATATATATATATATATATATATATA
>MU668189.1:75393-96490 GCA_026770625.1 Nicotiana glauca
TTATAGTCGGATTGGTTTGGATTTTTTGGTTATTTTTATATTAAAACCAAAACCAAATCAATTTTTTCGATTTTTGATTTGATTCTGTTTTTTAAATTTTTATGAACAACCCTAGCAGTAGGATGTGATGATGACTTGGAAAAAGGACATAAAATTTATTTAAGAAAAAAAAGAAGAAGACAAGTTTAAAAGAGAGTACACTACTAGTGACCAATATTCATTGACTTTCGAGTGTTTCGAGGTCATGCAATACGAATTAGTGATTATATCCACTTTTTTGTGTGCATTAGTATATACTAATTTTGTAGAATATTTTTTGACAGACTCTTATTCGCCTGAAATTTCGTAGGCTCATCAGAAACGACCTAATGAACAATACTCATTGCTTTGCCATGGTTGTTACTTACTTTATGGCATTTTACAACCATAAAATAGGAATTCAAGATAATTTTTAATTTTTCTTGTGCAATAGTCCACGTCATGTGTATGAAATTAGACGACCAGATTCGAATAGCCTAAAATTTTATGGGCCCGTCAAAAATGACCTAATGAACAATAAACATTGCTTCGCCAGGACTGTTTCTCATTTTTTGGCATTTTAGGGATATAAAATAGGAATTAAATACAATTTTTGAAATTTCGCATGTCATAGTTCATGCCATCTGCATAAACTCGAGGAACCGGTTCCAACTCACTTAAAATTTTGCGTGCCCATCGGAAATGACCTAATGAATAATAGTCATTACTTCTTCATGATTGTTCCTCATTTTTTGGTATTTTCAGATGATAAAATAGGAATTCAGGATGATTTCTGATTTTTCATGTGCTATATAGTCCATACTCCATACCAATTGCATGAATTCAGGCGAAAAATTGTGTATAATTCATTATTCCTGTTTTATGGCTCTAAAATGCTAAAAAATAAGAAATTCATGGAGAAACAATAACTATTATTTATTAGGTCATTTTTTATGGGCCCGCAAAATTTTATGCGATTCGGAGTCCATCACCCAAATGCTTAAAGTTGGTGTGGAAATTAGCACATGATAAATTAGAAATCTTCCTGATTTCCTATTTTATGACCCTAAAATATCAAAAAATAAGAAACAGCTACGACGAAGAAATGATTTTTGTTCATTATGTCGTTTCTGATGGGCCCAATAAAATTTATGCGATTCGGAGCCCGTCGCCCGAATTCATGAAGCCCGTCGCACATGAAAAAATAAAAATCGCCTTGAATTCTTGTTTTATGTCCTTAAAATGCCCAAAAAATAAGGAACAGTCATGTCGAATCAATGACTATTGTTCATTAAATATTTTTTGATGGTCCAAGAAATTTTAGGCGATTCGAAGCCTGTTGCACAAATTCATGAAAATGACATGGATATTACCACATGAAATATTTGAAATCATACTGAATTCCTGTTTTATGATTTAAAATTATACTTGTGAGCACGTGAATTTTTGCCACGCTTAAATTACTCCTATAGAATTCATTAAAATTAGAATTTTTCTTTTAGTATTTGAATTTTTAGAAATTAACTGTATGATTTTGTGTTTTGTTTGCATTTTTATGTGCATTTTTAATTGTCATAAAAAAAGAAAATAAAAATTACAAAATACCATACTTGCATTTAGGACCTAATTCTAAATTTTTAAATTAATTAAACATCATTAAAAATAAGAGAAAAATAACAAAAATAATCCTTTTACATTTTTGTTCCTTTAATTTCACTTTTGTTTAATTTTCCTCTTAAAAATTAGGATCTAGTTAATTTTAGGAAATTTAATTGGTCTCATTTTAGAATTAAATAAGGTTTTGTCTACTTTTAATTTTGCATTTAATAAAATTCAAAATTCAAATAAATCAAAAATAAAAAGAAGAAAACAAATAAAAAGAAAATGAAATGGAGGAAAGAACAAATATGCTAGTGTAATTTGGGCCAAATCTGAGGCCAGCCAAAACGAACCCTTCCCCAACCCGTTCAGGATTAGCCCAAGTCCATGAACTAACCCGGTCCAGCCCCTTTGTATAAAAAACGACGTCGTTTTGTCGCGCTAGATCCTGGCCGTCGAGGATCTTTAATCCAACGGTCAGGAACTAAGGTATGTTTGATATATATATATATATATATATATATATATATGTATGTCGGATAAGCCCCCCTACCCCTCAATTGTATCTCATTCCCTCCCTGTAAACGCCGGCATATCACCTCCACCTCACTGTCGTCCTCCGCCGTCCTCCGCCGCCCGCCACCAAATGGTGAAATTCGAGTATGAAGATTAGGAAATCGTGGTCCACGGAGAAGATGAACAATCAATTTATTGGGACCCGTCCATCCCATGTTTGGAAGCAAGAGAGGGAAGCGAACATATTGTTTATCAAGCTTTTGAAATTGTGGTGGCGGGTCAGTACGAAGAAGGAAATCCTTGCCCCCAACCTTTCTTGTCGAATGCTTCAATTATGGTGGCTAAAGAAATGATTAGACATGGTTCAGCCGGGAGAGGGCATTAGCACTGCTGAGGTGCTATACATGAGACCAGACGCCAAACTTCAAAACAGGAAGGCTACGCCATTCCCGATTAGGCGGGAGTCCCGGTAGACTAGCCTTGCCACTTTTTCTGCATCCCGAGTTATTTCAGGGTGTAACTCGGATGTTTCTTTTAGTTTCTTGTCTTTAAATTCCAGAACGTGAACCATGTTATCTTCAAAATTCCAAGAAATGAAATCAATATTTCATCGTTCAATTTTCTTTATTCTTTCTGATTTTGCTATTTCTCTCCTTCATTTCTTCTCTTCAATTTTAATAATGAAGCTTTAAATGACATGACATGCTTGCGGACTTCATGCCTAGATCCCAAAACGCTGTCAAATTTTCAAAATAATGAATCAAGAGTCGAAATGCAAAGAAGGTAACCTTGGGGAAACAAAACAAAGAATTGGAACAATTGAAGGAAAATTGGTTCGCGGTTTGGAAAGGTTCATTACAACAAAAGAGTGTGCTGTACTCGGGGCACATCCGGGCAGTTGTACCAATAAAGAATGGCCCGCGCTTACAACAAGAAGGTGCGTCCCAGGAATTTTGAAGTGGGGCAACTCGTGTTAAGACGCATTCTTCCTCATCACTAAGAAGCAAAAGGAAAATTCGCTCATAATTGGAAGGGTCCATAGATAATCCGGAAGATATTGCCAAGAGGAGCACTGTATCTGGGAGACATCAAAGGGAATGATCCTGAAATAGCAGTCAATGTAGATGTAGTAAAAATGTACTATGTCTAGGCCTCCTGCGGCGATGGCTTTGATTACCCTCTTTGGAACCCGGAAGTATTATTGAAAGAAAAGAAAAAGAAAAAAGAAAAAAAAAGAGAAAAAGAAAAAGAAAAAGAAAAAGAAAAAGAAAAGAAAGGAAAAAAATATAAAAATAAAAGAAAACCAAAAACAAAAGATCCCTGAACTAAGTTCGACTTGATTCCGAAAGGATACGTAGGCAGCCTCTCCCTGAGGTTCAGTCATACCAAAACAAAAATCGAAATTCCCCTTAAATTGAAACTAGGGCAGATGATATGATAGTTCGGCTATGAATCCGCCGAAATGGTTCCAAAGTTGTAGTTCCGCCCAAAATCCTTATTAACCAAAGACCTTGTTCAAGTCCTTCCGATCAATTGGCAAAGGCAGGGAAGTGAAAAACGTCATTGTTGGAACCTGATACAATTCAAAATTGAGAGAAATAAAATGAGAGAGTCTTATCGATGAAAACCTTCGGGCACCATAAGGCGATGGTGAGTAGAGAAACTGAAAATAAGAGAGTCCGCTTAGTGAAAACTCGCAAAGAGCACTATCGGGCGACAGTGAGGAAAGAAATGAAAATGACAATCACAAAAAAGAAAAACAAATTGTGACGACCCGGCCCGTCGTCTCATGTGTTGTTGCTCCATTTTCCCCGTTTATTTCTTCTTTATATTTCATTATCGATATGTGGTGTGTGAGAGTTGATTTGGAATGGTTTTGATAAGAAATGAGGCACTTAGTCTCTTAGAAGCAAGCTTGTTTTGGAAAAGTTAACCGGAAGTTGACCATATAGTTAGAGGGCTCGGATGTGAATTCCGGTCATTTGGTTAGCTTCGAGGCATGATTTGTGACTTAGGAGCGCGATCAGAATTGATTTTGGAGGTCCGGTGTAGAATTAGGCTTGAATTGGCGAAGTTAGAATTTTGGCGAATTCCGGTTGATAGGTGAGATTTTGATCCGAGGGTCGGAATGGAATTTCAAGAGTTGCTGTAGCTTCGTTAGGTGATTTTGGATATGTGTGCAAATTTTCAGGTCATTCGGACATTGTTTGATCGGGTTTTTGATCGAATGCGAGTTTTGGAAGTTTTGGTTGAACTTAGTCTTTGATTTGAGGAAATTTGATGATTTTGATGTTAACTATAGTGACTTGATGATTCGAGCAAGTTTGAATAAGGTAATAGATCATATCTGTGCTTTTGGTTGAGGTCCCGGGGGCCTCGGGGTGATTTCGGGTGGTTAAACGGTGAATTTGGAGTTTGTTGCATGGAAGAGGTTTGCTGGTTCTGTTGTTTCCGCATCTGCGGAAAAGGGGCCGCATAAGCGGTTCCGCAGATGCGGCGGTTGGGTCGCATAAGCGGATTTGGGTCTGGAAACCCTTTTCCGCAGAAGGGATCGTGGATCCGCAAATGCGGCGACCGCATAAGCGGTCCAGGGGATTTTAAGTGTGACCGCATAAGCGGTCGTTTGGTCGCATGTGCGGTGACCGCAGGTGCGGTTATTTAGCCGCAGAAGCAAAAATCACTGTTGGCAGGAGGGTTTATATCATTATTTCATCCGCGAACTTATGTCATTTTTCCTCCATTGTGGAGCGATTTTGAGAGTTTTGAGGCGATTTTGAAGAGGGATTCAAGGGAGAAGGATTAGAGGTAAGTTCCTTGGCCTAATTATTCAAGTTTATGGTAGAATTAACATGGAAATTAGTTGAAATTCATTAAAAAGGGGTAAAGCTAGGGCTTGAGTTTTGATGTTTCAAATTGGGATTTGATAGGGCATTTAAGCTCGGATTTGGGAGTTCTTGGTATGTATGGACTCGTGGCGAGACGAGAAATCCGGTAATGTGAGTTTTATAATTTTTTGAGAAGCGGGCCCGGGGCTCGAGTTTTGCTTGTTTCGGGATTTTTGCTAATTTTCGATTGTTTTTGATTGGGTGTTGTCTCATTGGCATATTGTGATGTATTCGCTCTGTTTTTTGTTAGATTCGACGCGCGTGGAGGCCAATATGAGGGGCAAAGGCATCACGAGCGAGAAATTTTACCGGTTCGAGGTGAGTAATACTTGTAAATTATATCCTGAGGGTTCGAAACCCCGGATTTGCACATCATAGTGCTGGATTATGGTGACTTGCACGCCAGGTATGAGCGTGGGGTAGAGCACCATTGGGGATTGTGACTTGGTCCGTCCCAATTGTTGATTTTACTGCGTGATTGACTGAAACCTACTTGATGCTATCATGATTTGGGCTGATTGCCATGTTTTGGGCTTCATGCCGATTATTTGGATCCCTTAGGGATTATTATCACTGTTTCCCTGATGCTTAGTATGTTTTCATGATATCAATCCTGAGTTAAACACTGTCTCGAAATGATTAGTAAATTTCTAAATTTTTAAACACTTAATCTATAATTCCTAATAATTGGAACTGAAAATGATAAACTTGACTGTGCCTGTGTGGCTTACATGCATATATCTGGACTGAGTGTGAATCGGGCTGCGCACCGCAGCAGTGTTGCATGTGCATTTCTGGACTGAGGATGGATCGGGCTGTACGCCGCAGCGGTGTGATATTGATATTGAGCTTGGGCTGTAGGAGCCCCTCCGGAGTCTGAACCCCCACAGTGAGCGCGGGTACCCAAATGGATCAGGCTGTGCGCCGCAGCGGTCATGTGCATTGCATTGCATTCACGCACTGATTCCTATTTGTACTACGTGGAATGACATTCATCACTCTCATATAATTGGCATCCATGCTATTTCTTGCACTGTGTACCAGATACCCTGGTGTTATTTGTTGATAGAGTGTTGTGCCCGAGGGGCTGACTTGTGTGCGGACTTGCACTACCTGATATCGCATTCATATGCTTACTGTTGGAAAAAGGATATTTTCAAAAGAGGTTTTTAACCGAGCTAGATGTTTCTAAAGGATTTTCACGATTTTACCGTTTTTCTCAAAAGGTTGTACTGTCCTATATAGCATGATGGAGCGTTCTTACGTGATTTCTTACCACTCAGTTATTATTTACTCTTATTACTCATTGAGTTGGAGTACTCACTTTACTCCCTGCACCTCGTGTGCAGTTGCAGGTATTGTTCACCCAGTTGCGAGTTTTGAGTTGATTGAAGGTATCACTATTGTAGCGGAGTAAGGTGACCGCCAGCATCCGCGACACCTGATTTTCCCTTGTTTGATTTTAATTTGATTCATGTAAATTACAGACTCTGTAGTTGTGTTCAGGCTTCTTTAGATGCTCGTGACTTGTGACACCCCGGTCCGGTTGTGTTGGGTGGTAAATATCAGTTATAAATGCCATTAAGTCGTATTATTCATTTATTTATGTTTATTTACTATTAAATGAGGCATTGTTGTTCTGTTGGCTGGCCTTGTCTTCACGAGAGGCACCATCACGATCGGGTTTGGGAATTGGGTCGTGACAAGTTGGTATCAGAGCCTGGGTTACTAGGTCTCACGAGTCATTAGCAGGTTTAGTAGAGTCTCGCGGATCGGTACGAAGACGTATGTATTTATCCTCGAGAGGCTGCAGAACCTTTAGGAAAAATTTCACTTTCTTGGAATTCTTATCGTCCGTACTTGATTCAGCTTGAGATATAACTCTTGAAATTCCTTCCACACGTCTGTATGCGCACGTGAGCGCTCAGTATTGTATGTGCCTTGATGGCTTGTGATTCCCCGATCAAGGGGCGAGATGTGATCCCGTGAGTTTGATGTTGGGCCAATCTGGAGGACTTGAGGCCGAATCTTTGCCTATGGCTTGAGCACCGAGGTGCTGATTTTGTGAGCAAGTGTTCTGAACTTATATGTTCGATATTGTCCCTATTAGCCGGAATGGCGGTTAGATATCCATGTGATGAGTATGTTAGTACTGTAGGATGTATATATATATGACTTGGTAGTGACGAAGAAGTCTGCTGGATAATAGATGAACTGTTAAGTGTTTGATTCCTATTGTGATTTGATGTGTAGCCGAATGTGGGCGTGTGAAGAATATTTTCTTATCTCCTAGTTGGAAGTTAAGGGCAATACGAGTGGCGATATGAGTTCAGACTCAAGAAGACTAAATGGTTGTGTTATGTGTATGATGGTGGAAGATGTGCTGGAATACTAAACTGAGGCGAAGCAGGTGGGTTATCTCCTGCGGAGTGTTCTTGGGTGGTACGATTCTTATGTATATTGTTAGAAGATCTCATGTGTAATTGAAAGGTACGTGTTGTAATTTGACAATTTGGGTCGCTTAAGAGAGTAGACTCAGCTGATGTGGGGATGAATGCTAGGCTTGTAGAGGATTTCAACATCCGAGGATCTTTGTTTTCATAAACTTGTAGATGATGTGTGTTTAATCTCACTATGATATTGTGGCATCATTAGAGTAAAAGCGATACGAGCTGTTGAGTGTGTCTTGATGCATGGATTCGAGCCAAGTTGGGGAGGTAGCTGTTGATTAGCTGATTGCACGATTATGTGCTATGTTGGTTCCTTTTCGAGGTATGCTGGCGGATCGGTTTTGGTTGCAGAAATTGAGCCGGGGATGGCCCGAGTGTAGCAAAAAGTTTGACGAAGGTTACATGGTGCTTCGTAGATGTGAGAAAATACTAGGATGTCTTGAGCTGTTGTTGATAAAGAATGTTCAGTGTACAGAGAAGGAAGACGGTTGTTTGTATTGGTATGAGATCATGTCCTGCGGTGTCAGAGTGCTAATAAGGAACGAGTAGTTCTGTTAAGATAATTTACAGTTGTGTAAGAGTGAATGACTCTCAAGAATGGTTTTATTGTGACCAAGATTTGGCATGTAATAATCAGGTGTCTTAAGGTTGTGTATGTGGCTAGGGACTGTGTTTTCATTAGAAAAGATCAAGACATGTGGTATTTCTGGGATCAGTTGAGAGAGTATTCAGTGGCCTATGGGACTTAGACAATGTGGTCTTATGTGCGAGTCTCGTGTGGTAAGCCTGGATTGAGGCATTGTGATGCTACAGCGAGGGAGAAATATCAAGTGGATGATGAATAAAAAGAGAAATTAGATAGATGAAGTGGCTTGATAGTAGACCGAATCGGTATGGTAAGGATATGACTAATTCCTCGTATGTGTTCGAGGTAATGATCCCTTACGGGTATTGTGCGGCAGAGCTTTTGAGTTCGGTCAGCTTGTGTAGCTTGGTTTGGATAGAAGGATTCAGTCTTGTCAGTGTAGCTGGTACAAATGGAATTTGGCGAAAGTGTTCTTGTTGAGTTTTACCGTGGTTCGGAGATGTATATACTTTCTTGGGGCATGCCAAGCATGGAATGTGTGATTATTTTCTTCTAGATAGGATTGACGGGAGGTCTCGGCTAGATGAGTTACAGTTCAGTTCTACAAAAAAGTTCAAAAAAAAATTCTTAGGCAACGGGTAGCCTCAAGTAATCAAGGAAATGGTACTGCTAATTGGAAGTTATTTGACGAGAGTATATGTTTCGAAAGAAGGGTAATATGATTAGACTAATGATACTACGATAGTATTGCAGTGCTTTCTTGCTAGGTCGACTGCTGATATCTGAGTTTGTTTGATGGCACAAGAGAATTTTAAGAATATCTTTTCGTGGAATGATTGGGTACTTGAGATGTAATATGTATTCAAACGTCGGAATTTGGGACCAGGTACAGTGATTTGTGTGCTATACGGAGTTGGAAACTGGGAGTTCTCATGTTCAGGCTAAGTAGTGGTTGTGAATCATGTGTATTGGTACCGTTAGAGGCTATTGGGATCTGGAAGCCCGAGTGGATCTTTCTTTGCTTGGCATATTAGATTGTGGACATGATATGGGAGTGTAGACTAGATGTCTCAGTGTTGGGTTACTCTGGACTATTGTGCTATGGGCTATGTCGGAAAATGCCACAGGTTGCGTGGCGAGATGCATCGGATTATGTTCTAGCAGAGTGGTTTGTATTCCAAAGACCAGCGGACGGCTGGCAAGGATTGCTTTATTAACTGGGCCTTCGTAGCGGAAGTCAGTGCAGAGGTTTCTACCATTGATTCAGTTCCAGTATTGAGGGACCTTTCAGATGCGTTCCTTGTGGCCGGGCATGTCGCCGGACGAGATTGTGGATTTCAGTATTGATTTGGTGTCAGGCACCGTATCGTATGGCTCCGGCATGAGTTATAGCAGTGGAAGGAGCAGCTTCAGGCTTCTTGGTAATGAGTTTATTGGTAAGCTGATTGGATACGTGTTTAGCTTGAGTGGGCTTGGTTGGTCCCGAATTGTATTGATGAAGGATAGGTTGATTCGATCGTTATTGAACCTGCTAGTGATCTGGAGAGATCTATGAGTTGCTTTTTCGGTGCTGTGAGGCGTTGTGATTTTCAGACTGTGGGCACATATAGTGCGGTGCTATCGACATTCATAGTGGAAGTTGAGGGGGAAGGACCTCAGTTGTGTTTGAGTTTTGTAGCTTACAACGCTATAAGTAGATATCATTATGCACACAGTATGCTTACAACTGATACTCGGTGTGTTGTTATTAGGAGCAAATTTGGCTCGATGTGCATCTCCCTATGTGAGATATTTGTGTGGATCGGGTGGCATGCCGCCACGGGTATGTTATCTGGATCGGGTTGCACGCTGCAACAGTGTGATGTTGAGAATAGTTTTCCATATGTTAATTTGTATGCCTTGCTTCCTGGTTTTTGAGGAAAGTCTGTTTTGGGTGTTGCTCGGCGAATATCGCATCGGTTGTGTCCTTTCAGGATTTGATGGTGTATATTACTTGCTTCACCATATGTGTGATGGATTGCTTGGTTTCAGACATCAATCTGTGTGTGTCTGTCTATTTTGAGCATGGTGACTTGAGGTGCTTCATGTGCAACAGTGTTTGGATATGATCGTGCGTTGTGGCGAGGCCACGTGAAGTTATGACCTTTCGAGGAGGATTCAGGTACTCTATTTCTATGATGTGAGACAGGGTCTCAGCTTTGTGTTGTAATGGTACTGTTGAGCTTGGGGTACAACCCTTTTGTTTGAGTCATTTGTCATGATTTGAGTTTATTCAGACCGCCCATCATTGGTGCGCAGATTATGCAAGTTATGGCTTAGGCCTGTGATGAAGTGTCATATCACCAGAGTGGTGCGTTGAATTCGAGGTGATCGTTGGAGTCATTAATGGATGCGAACAGATGTGATTTCAGCTGATTAGAGGGTTTACATCGAGGTTTGGCCTGGAAATCTGTTGTGGTATTAGTCAACAGGGAGGTGGCTTTATGTATGGGTGACCTGAGGAATGGTTACGGTTTATCGCGTGTTTTATTTATCGTTGGCAGTATATGAAAGTGTTGGAATAAGACTTTAGCTAATAAGAGGTTCCTATCGGTAATTGAGTATTGTGGGCAACTGCTGTGAATAGAGACTATCGTTTCGAGTGTTGGATTGTGTGGTATATTGTATGATTTCACCTGTGGTTGCAGGTGTGGGGTATTACAGCTGGTTCAAGTTTATTCTGAATATTGACGTGAGGTTCTGATTTTGAGTATGATTTCGGAAATTGCAATGTGGTCCTACGGTTTATGGTTTAGAGGGACTGTGAAATTTTAGATGTGTTATATTATCGGACCTATGTGAGATAGGGTGACGTGGGATCACCCCGGGTATATGCTTGGGAAGGTCATTCAGCTATTGGTTGGCTTCTAGGACAACTCTGGGTACGCTCGAGGACGAGCATTTGTTTAAATTGGGGAGGATGTGACGACCCGGCCCGTCGTCTCATGTGTTGTTGCTCCGTTTTCCCCGTTTATTGCTTCTTCATATTTCATTATCGGTATGTGGTGTGTGAGAGTTGATTTGGAATGGTTTTGATAAGAAATGAGGCACCTAGTCTCTTAGAAGGAAGCTTGTTTTGGAAAAGTCAACCGGAAGTTGACCATATAGTTAAAGGGCTCGGATGTGAATTCCGGTGATTTGGTTAGCTTTGGGGCATGATTTGTGACTTAGGAGCGTGATCGGAATTGATTTTGGAGGTCCAGTGTAGAATTAGGCTTGAATTGGCGAAGTTAGAATTTTGGCGAATTCCGGTTGATAGGTGAGATTTTGATCCGAGGGACGGAATGGAATTCCGAGAGTTGCTGTAGCTTCGTTAGGTGATTTTGGATATGTGTGCAAATTTCAGGTCATTCGGACATCGTTTGGTCGGGTTTTTGATCGAATGCGAGTTTTGGAAGTTTTGGTTGAACTTAGTCTTTGATTTGAGGAAATTTGATGATTTTGATGTTAACTATAGTGACTTGATGATTGGAGAAAGTTTGAATAAGGTAATAGATCATATCTGTGCTTTTGGTTGAGGTCCCGTAGGCCTCGGGGTGATTTCGGGTGGTTAAACGGTGAATTTGGAGCTTGTTGCATGGAAGAGGTTTGCTGGTTCTGTTGTTTCCGCATCTGCGGAAAAGGGGCCGCATAAGCGGTTCCGCAGATGCGGCGGTTGGGTCGCATAAGCGGATTTGGATCTGGGAACCCTTTTCCGCAGAAGCGGTCGTGGATCCGCAAATGCGGCGACCGCATAAGTGGTCTAGGGGATTTTAAGTGTGACCGCATAAGCGGTCGTTTGGTCGCATGTGCAGTGACCGCAGGTGCGGTTATTTAGCCGCAGAAGCGAAAAATCGTTGTTGGCAGGAGGGTTTATATCATTATTTCATCCGTGAACTTATGTCATTTTTCCTCCATTGTGGAGCGATTTTGAAACCTTTGAGGCGATTTTGAAGAGGGATTCAAGGGAGAAGGATTAGAGGTAAGTTCCTTGGCCTAATTATTCAAGTTTATGGTAGAATTAACATGAAAATTAGTTGAAATTCATTAAAAAGGGATAAAGCTAGGGCTTGAGCTTTGATGTTTCAAATTGGGATTTGATAGGTCATTTGAGCTCGGATTTGGGAGTTCTTGGTATGTATGGACTCGTGGCGAGACGAGGAATCCGGTAATATGAGTTTGATAATTTTTCGAGAAGCGCACCTGGGGCTCGGGTTTTGCTAGTTTCAGGATTTTTGCTAATTTTCGATTGTTTTCGATTGGGCGTTGTCTCATTGGCATATTGTGATGTATTCGCTCTGTTTTTGGTTAGATTCGATGCGCGTGGAGGCCAATTTGAGGGGAAAAGGCGTCGAGAGAGAGGAATTTCACCGGTTCGAGATGAGTAATACTTGTAAATGATATCCTGAGGGTTTGAAACCCCGGATTTGCATATCATACTGCTGTATTGTGGTGACTTGCACGCTAGGTATGAGCGTGGGGTAGATCACCGTTGGGGATTGTGACTTGGTTCGTCCCGGTTGTTGATTTTACTGCGTGATTGACTGAAACCTACTTGATGCTATCATGATTTGGGCTGATTACCATGTTTTGGGCTTCGTGCCGATTATTTGGATCCCTTAGGGATTATTATCACCGTTTCCCTGAGGCTTAGCATGTTTTCATGATATCAGTCCGAAGTTAAACACTGTCTCGAAATGATTAGTAAATTTCTAAAGTTTAAACACTTAATCTATAATTCCTAATAATTGGAACTGAAAATGATAAACTTGACTATGCCTGTGTGGCTTACATGCATATATCTGGACTGAGTGTGAATCAGGTTGCGCGCCGCAGTAGTGTTGCATGTGCATTTCTGGACTGAGGATGGATCGGGCTTCACGCCGCAGCGGTGTGATATTGATATTGAGCTTGGGCTGTAGGAGCCCCTCCGGAGTATGAACCCCCACAGTGAGGGGGTACCCAAATGGATCGGGCTGTGCGCCGCAGCGGTCATGTGCATTGCATTGCATTCACGCATTGATTCCTGTTTGTACTACGTGGCATGACATTCAGCACTCTCATATAATTGGCATCCATGCTATTTCTTGCACTGTGTACCAAATACCCTGGTGTTATTTGTTGATAGAGTGTTGTGCCCGAGGGGCTGACTTGTGTGCAGACCTTCACTACCTGATATCGCATTCATATGCTTACTGTTGGAAAAAGGATATTTTCAAAAGAGGTTTTTAACTGAGCTAGATGTTTCTAAAGGATTTTCACGGTTTTACCATTTTTCTCAAAGTGTTGTACTGTCCTATATAGCATGATGGAGTGTTCTTACGTGATTTCTTACCGCTCAGTTATTATTTACTCTTATTACTCATTGAGTTGGAGTACTCACTTTACTCCCTGCACCTCGTGTGCAGTTGCAGGTATTGTTCACCCGGTAGCGGGTTTTGAGCTGATTGAAGGTATCACTATTGTAGCGGAGTAAGGTGACCGCCAGCGTCCGCGGCACCTGATTTTCCCTTCTTTGATTTTAAATTTGATTCATGTAAATTACAGACTCTGTAGTTGTGTTCAGGCTTCTTTAGATGCTCGTGACTTGTGACACCCTGGTCGGGTTGTGTTGGGTGGTAAATATCAGCTATAAATGCCTTTAAGTCGTATTATTCATTTATTTATATTTATTTACTGTTAAATGAGGCATTGTTGTTCTGTTGGCTGGCCTTGTCTTCACGAGAGGCACCATCACAATGGGGTTTGGGAATTGGGTCGTGACACAAATCATGGCAGCATAGGACCCCATTCCTTAAATATCCCGGCATAACCCGAAGAACTTTTTTCTTTCCAAATCCCGGCATAACCCCTGGATCTCCCTGGCATATCCCAAGGAGCTGTTTTTTTTCCAAATCCCGGCATAACCCGAGGATCTCCCTAGCATAACCCAAGGAGCTTTTTTCTTTCCAATCCCGGCATTACCCGTGGATCCCCCTGGCATAACCCAAGGGGCTTTTCTTTCCAAATCCCGGCATAACCCGTGGATCTCCCTGGCATAACCTACAGAGCTTTTTCTTTCCAAATCCCGGCATAACCCGAGGATCTCCCTGGCATAACCCAATAAGCTTTTTCTTTCCAAATCCTGGCATAACCCGTGGATCTCCCTGGCATAACCCAAGGAGCTTTTTCTTTCTAAATCCCGGCATAGCCCGAGGATCTCCCTGGCACAACCCGTGGATTTCCCTGGCATAACCCAAGGAGCTTTTTCTTTCTAAATCCCGGCATAGCCCGAGGATCTCCGTGGCATAACCCAAGGAGATTTTTCATTCCCAATCCCGGCATAACCCGAAAGATCTCCCTAGCATAACCCAATAAGCATAACCCGAGAACCTTTTTTTTCTTTTCCGGCATAACCCGATCATTTCCCAGCATAACCTGGATTCATTTACAAGGATATACAATCCTGATTTGAACGCTTAGATTTGTGTCACGACTAACTCACGAAATTTTCCTAGTGAAAACTGGGGCAGAAAATTTCGTTCGTTTGTTTGTTTTGGTATCTTAAGCAGGTAGACCTCAAGACATAGGGTGCGAGATGACCGATGGAATGAGTCTCAATCCAGAATAGAGAAAAGAAGAAAAGAACAAAAATAAATGAACTCAAATGTGAAGCAAACAAGGGTGCGAATTGCTCAAAATCTGATTGAAGTCACAAGCTCCGCTGATCCCATTTTGACCCAATGCTGCAGAAAGAAATAAACACCTATAACTTACGAGCATCAAGATTCAGATCAGGGTCCACAGCAAAATCAACTAAGACTCAAGATCAAGTCTCAAGAGAATTATAGATAGGAATCTTGTAACTCATAGTTGATAGGCATAGCTAGCTTAGCTTTGATTTTCCTTTGGTGTAATAAGGAGGTCAGCAAGCAGTAACAGCAGCAACAGCAGTGAAATCACAGCTCCTGGTAGTCCGAGCTACCAAACTTTCCATAACTACACTGACCTGATTCCTTTATAGCCAAGGATATGTAGGCAACCTTTGAAGCAGAGTTCGGTCAGTCAGTTTTCAAAAATGCTTCTCCTGGAGTGCCGAGCATGCAAAAATCCCTCGTGTTGCTCATTTATCTTTGCCCGAAAACCCTTCGTGTTTTCGAGCAAAGAGGGGAAGCTGTGAGCACGTGATTTTTGCCACGCTTAAATTACTCCTATAGAATTCATTAAAATTAGAAATTTTCTTTTAGTATTTGAATTTTTAGGAATTAACTGCATGATTTTGTGTTTTGTTTGTATTTTTATGTGCATTTTTAATTGTCATAAAAAAATGAAAAGAAAAATTACAAAATAGCATACTTGCATTTAAGACCTAATTCTAGATTTTTAAATTAATTAAACATCATTGAAAATAAGAGAAAAAATAATAAAAATAATCCGTTTACAATTTTGTTCCTTTAATTTCACTTTTGTTTAATTTTCCTCTTCAAAATTAGGATCTAATTAATTTTAGGAAATTTGATTGTTCTCATTTTAGAATTAAATCAGGTTTTGGCTATTTTTAATTTTGCATTTAATAAAATCCAAAATTCAAATAAACAAAAAAGAAAAAGAAGAAAACAAATAAAAAGAAAATGAAATGGAGGAAAGAAGAAATAGGCTAGTGTAATTTGGGCCAAATCTGAGGCCAGCCCAAACGAACCCTTCCCCAACCCGTTCAGGATTAGCCCAGGTCCATGAACTAACCCGGTCCATCCCCTTTGTATTAAAAATGACGTCGTTTTGTCACGCTAGATCCTAGCCGTCGAGGATCTTTGATCCAACGATCAGGAACTAAGGTATGTTTGATATATGTATGTCGGATAAGCCCCCTACCCCTCAATTATATTTCATTCCCTCCCTGTAAATGCTGGCGTATCACCTCCACCTCACCGTCGTCCTACGCCGCCCGTCGCCGGCCAGAAATTGTCTCTGCCGGCGGCGATCTTCCAAACCTGCCCAAATTTACACCCCTGGACCTCCTTAACCTCCCCATGTCGATTCTAACCTTATTTTCCTTCAAATATCAACCCATCGTCTCGAATTTCAAATCTAAATTCTGGCCAAAAACCCTACTTTCTCCAAACCTTGCCAAATTAACACCAAACCACCTCCTCTCCTTAAACCCCCACTTATCTTCCTTCAAACGTTCTTCCATAGCCTTGAATTTTAAATCAAAATCCCGGGCAGAACCCTAATTAGGGGTTAATTGGCTTTTGTGATATAATAGCCTTTAATTACGTATGTTCTCATGAAAACATGTAATTAGGGACGGTTATAGTCCGATTAAATTTAAGGAATCGTTCCGCCATTCGAACCCTAATTTGATTTCAAGGTATTTCATCGTCCTCTTCTTTTCATTTCATTCTTGTTTTTGTTCGTTTTCTTTCATTCTAACCCATATTTTTTTTTATATATTTCTTGGTTGATTTAGAGTTCTTAAGGTCCAGTTCGTGTTGAATCTTGTCCAGTTTTGATTTTTGGTTATGATTCTGATTTTCTCTATTTTATGTTTGCTTTCAATTGAACAAATTGGTGCTGTAAGATTAATTTAATTTTTTCAATTTTGTTTGCTTTAATTACTGATAGTTAGAGTTAATTTCCTGCTTAGAATTTGTTTGGTTTTAGCTGAATATATTTTTTTAGAATATGTTAGCTTAACCATAGTTAGTTAACCAGGGTTAGTAGACTAGGGTAAAAAGGGTAAACTTAGTTAGTAATTTTCAGAAGTAAAAGGGGTAATATGGGTAATCCAATAGGGGAATCTTGCAGTAACAGATTAGGAACACCCCAGGACCTTCTAGATAGGGTTTTAGTCTGAAAATTCAACAAGTAAATGTGGTAACTTGGGCAACAAGCCAAAACTTTAGGACTAATTAGTAAAAAAACTGAAAATAAAAGAGGACTAAAGGTGTAAATAATAATCTGAAGGCAGCCCTAAGCTTTGCCTATAAAAGGGCATGCCAATTGCCTTGTTAAACAAGTTTGAACACCTGAAAATTCCCCTCCAAGTTTGAACCCCTGAAAATTCCCCAAAATAGTTTCAGATCTAAAAATTCCCCCCAAAAGTTCCCCAAGCCTTGAACACCTAAAAATTCGAAATTCAAAAACCAAAAAATCCAAAAAGAATTGTAGTTCTAACATCTGAAAATTTCTTCCCTTAGATTAGATCATTTTAGATCCTCAAAACAAAACAAAACTCCAAAAAACACTGTTGTTTAGAAATTTTAGGTGAATTTCGAGTTTTAGTGTTTGATTTGCATCATTTAGCTTAGAGTTTGATTGCTGAAGTTTGTTGGAGGCTCCTGGGTTAATCTCAAGCTGAGTTTGGTTTTTTGAGTTAATTTTGGTTGCCTACTATTTTTTTCATTGCTGGATTCCAAGTGGAAATTGCTGTTGCTGTGATTTGCTGTTTGAGCTTGTTAATTACTCGAATTGTTGCTGACCTTCTTCCTCTCCTTTGTTTCATTACAATTCCAAGTACTTCCCTTAACTCAGGAGATCTGGAAGTACAAATCAATATGTATGCACAACTGTTAGAGTTAAATGATGAAGGAATATTTGTTTTCATATTGAGATTGTGGATATAAATGTTATTAGCTTTAATAATAGTTGTAACATTCATTCGAACAATGCTTTCTTGTAATTAAGTGGACTACTGGACTCTATAATCGTATATCTATTCTGACATTGATATTAGTTTAGTATAACTTGTGAGAGATTGAATTGTTAGGTCTTTGGAGTTAGAAAAACGTGTTTCAAGTAGAAGTAGGTATACTTAGTTTAGTTTAAGTTTTAACCACGAATTATGGTTGAATATATGGGGATAATCATCATTTGTGCTTCATTTATCTGTTAGCAGCATTAATACAGTGTGCTTCATGAGTATTTGAACCATCAGACTTTTAGAATTATACGAAATGCATTTTCACAGAGCTCCAGTACAGTATACTTAGTTTCAGTCCTACCATTTCTTATTAGACTGCATTTATCTATTATATGCCCGTTGAAATTAAAATTCATAAGATTTCAGTCATGCTTTGTAAATCATAAGACACTAGGTCATTCTTCATATGTGTTGTATGTTAATTTGGGCTTATTTGAAATGCATAATGAAATTCATTAGTTATTGGATCTCAGATTGATCACCTTAGGTAGCCAATGATAAGCATGGAATATTGGCTTAACTAGTATTAGATTTGAATCAATAGTCCACTGGTTTCAAATAGCTGCAGGTCTAAGAGCTAATTTCATGGGCTCAATAATAAGCCAAAGCAACAAAAAAACCTTGAATAAAAAACTGGGCCCAACGCTTGGCCCAGCTACTCAATGGAAAACCAAGCTCATTTGATTTAAGATCGGATTGGGTGTTAGTAAGGCCCAAGTCACAGGGCAATTTCCTGTTAACAGGTATTGGGCTAATTGTCGAAGCCCAAAAATGCTGAAAGTTGGGATTTATGTTAAGATCCCGGGATTAAATTTATAACATAGGTTTTGGGCCTCCTAGTTAAGTAGCACGCTTGAGTTAAGAGGTTTGCCTCTTGTTCAAGTGTGGACTTGAACTCGAGGCCCAAATTCCTTAATCACTTTAAATAATAGCAATTGATAATATTAGTTAATTAGGGCCCTTTAGAGACAAATTCGATAGAAAATTATAGTTTGGTCTAGGATGGCCTTTGAATAATAAAATGAGGTGAGCCACGCCAAATAAAATGCATAAATCGCATGGCCCTCTTTAATTGTTTATATTAAAATACATAGAATTCGGGACGTGCCATTTAACGAATTTTCACGGCCTCCCGCGAAGTTAATAACACGTTAGTCGCTTTAGGCGCACTTTCTAATAATTTTACCTTCCTAAATACGGGTGTGCATTTCATGCGACCCAAATCCAAATCCCAAAACGTTGGATAAAACATGTCGAAGATCCGGGTGCATTTCATGTGACGTGATCCGAAAATACGATTTTAAACGACGTTCACTTTCTTTGAAAATTTAATTAAAAGAGGTAAACAATCTTTAAAATTGCACTATAGGATGTCGTATATTAAAATCAGATAATAGGCCAATTATGATAGTTTAAGCGACCATGCTAAATCCACGGAATCCAGGGGTGCCTAACACCTTCCCCCCGGTTAACAGAATTCCTTATTCAGAATTTCTGGTTCGTAGACTCCAACTGGAAAGTTGAAATTTTCCTCACTTTGAGATTCAAGTTAAACTGGTGACTTGGGACACCAAAAGCCAGTCATATCCCAAGTGGCGACTCTAAAAATAAATAAATAATCTCATTTCGAATAATATCACTTTAAATAGAAAAACTCCCTTATACACTATCCTCTGGGGTGGTGTGAAAAAAAGGAGGTGTGACAATACTGAATTATTATTTCTTATGGTCCCAACAAATTTTATGTGATTCGAAGCCCGACATCCGAATTCATGTAGCCCGTCACGCACGAAAAAATAAAAATCGCCTTGAATTCCTGTCTTATGTCCCAAAAATGGCAAAACATAAGTAACGGTCATGGCGAAACAATGACTATTGTTCATTATGTCATTTCTACTGAGTCCACAAAATTTTATATGGTTTGGAGTTTATCGTCCGAATTCATGAAGATGGTGTGGAGATTAGCATAAGAAAAATTGAAATTTGTCTTGAATTCTTGTGTTATGGTCCTAAAATGCTAAAAAGCAAGGAATAGTCATGGCGAAACAATGATAATTATTTTTTATGTCGTCTCTGATGGGCCACAAAATTTTAGGCGATTCGGAGCCCGTCGAACGAATTCATGAAGATAGCATGAATATTAGCACATGAAAAATTAAATCATCCTGTATTCCTATTTAAGGGCCCTAAAATGCTGAAAAAAGAGAATGACCATGAAAAAAGTAATACTATTGTTCATTAGGTCGTTTATGATGGGCCCAAAAAAGTTTTAGGCGATTCGGAGCCCGTCGCCCGAATTCATGAAGATGACTGGATATTAGCACAAAAAATTTAGAAATCAACTTGAATTCCTATTTTATGGCCCCAAAATACCAAAAATGGAGAATGTTCATGGTGCAGCATCACTATTATTCATTACCTAGTTTCTGATGGTTCCACAAATTTCAGGCGATTCGGAGCATGTCGCTCGAATTCTTGTTTTTCCCAAGAAAAAAGGCATGTATAAGAAGAATCACATATACTAGTACTACTCCCTCCGTTTTAATTTATTTGTCATAGTTTAACTTGACATAAATTTTAATAAAGAAATAAAAAAATTTGTGATATGTCGTATTAAATAAATCATAGCATTTGTGTGGCTATAAATGCTTTTCAATAAAAAAATATAAAAAATTCTTTTTTAAACAGACTAATAAGAAAATAATATTAAATAAATTGATAAAAAGGAGTAATATTAAACGTGGCCTGTAAAATTAGATCTAAACCTACTGAGGTATGCAACATTATAGACACAGGTTCAATTAAACCCACAATTTTCGAGACAGAGCATAAATTTATGTGTAAAAGTTTATTAAAATGTTAAAGATAGTAAATAGAAACCATAACTTTAAAAATATAACGGTCTAATTGTAAAAACCGAAAATGTTGAATATATAAAATTTGAATTCTGAATCCGCTTATGCACTAAACATACAACTGTAATGACCCGACCGGTCGTTTTGAGTACTAGCGCTCCGTTCAGTAGTCGGAGGCCATGAACAGCTTCATTTCAGGTATTATGACTTGTACGCGTGGTCGGAATTAAATTTCAAGAAGTCCAGAGTTGATTTGGGAAGAGAATTCTCATTTCGAAAGCTTAAAGTTGAAAGAATGAACTAGGATTTGAATTTCAAGTAAACGACCTCAGAATCGGGATCTGAAGGTTCCATAAGGTTCGTATGATGATTTCGGACTTGGGCGTATGCCCGGATCGGGTTTTGGATAACCCGGAGCGTTTTGGCGCCTAATGTGGAAGTTAGCAAGTTAGAAGAAATTTCATAAGTTTGGCTTGAAGAGCATTTCA
>MU668198.1:5750-25268 GCA_026770625.1 Nicotiana glauca
TTCTTCTTGGACGCGCCACCAGTTTGTAAAGCCTTATTGATGGCTTGCACTGCTTCAAGATTTGTAACCGTACCATTCTTGATGCCCTCTTCGATTCTTTCTCCGAGTTTGATGATATCAGAGAACTTTCGACCCTCGATCAGCATCAACCTCTCGTAATATTGGGGATCCTGAGCCCGGACGAAGAACCTATTCATTTTCTCTTCTTCCAGGGCCGGCCTGACCTTTGCAGCTTCAGACCTCCAACGAGTAGCATACTCACAAAATGTTTTGGTGGGTTTCTTCCGCAAATTCTGTATGTAGAATACATCTGGTGCGTTCTCTGTATTAAACCGGAATCTATCCATGAAGTCTGATGCCATTCCTACCTAACTCGTCTATTTCTTGGGGTCTTGACTGATGTACCAGGACAGTGCGTCTCGCTTCAAGCTTCTCATGAAGAGCTTCATGCGGATTTTCTCATCTCTTCCAAGCCCAACTAGCTTATCGCAATAGGTCCTCAGGTGGACTCTGGGATCTCCGGTTCCATCAAACATTTCGAACTTGGGAGGTTTGTACCCCTCCGGAAATTCAACATCTGGTTGAATGCACAAGTCTTCATAATTCAGCCCCTCAATGCCTTTGCTACCTTCGACACCCTAGATCCGGCTGGTTAACTTCTTGAACTCAGCTGCTAAGCTCCTGATGAGGGAGTCTTTATCATCAGACTCAGGTGTATTTGAGATTAGTTGGGTGTAGTGAGGTATAGTATCCACAAAGATAGGAGTGTTATGAAGGTGGTCGTTCGTAGTGTTTGGTGGCTTAGGAATGAATAATGGAGCATTGTTGCATGTGTAACGGATTTGAGCGGGAGCGGGTTGTATTTGTGGTTGCGGGGTGTTTTGTGGAGGTATGGGATTTTGGGTGTTGACATCAGGAGCAGCAAGAGAGAATGATAGGCTTGCCAAGTTCCGAACTTGGTCCAACTCTTCTTGGAATTTCAACAATTTCTGCTCAAGATGAGTAGTAGTTCCCTTAGCAATTGGGGTACCCTGAGAAGTTTCCTCCCTTCCAATATCATTTCTAGCACTTTTGTTTTCCATTCTTCCTTTGTTCTTATTCCGGACAGGACTCGAAGGAGGAGGAGGTGGAGGGCCCTTGGATCTTGTAGAGTATGCTGATGGTGCCAGAATGCACGAACTAACCTTTAGGGAGGGGAATAAAAATAAAAGAAAAACAAAAAAGTAACAAGTTACTTCAGCATTTTGTCCCCCTCGAACAGCTCCACCAACTCGCGTAGTCCTAGCAGTAGGTAGGCTCGGGCCAGATGTCCGTCTGCATTTCCTTCAGCATTTTGATCCCTTTGATGAACTTTCCTTCCAATTATACTAGACCCCGTTCCAAATACCCTAACCGATTGTTGGCGCTAACAGCCATTTCTTTCCACTGCTCGATCAATTTCTGATGGGCTTCTTGTATTTCCTGATGCTCACTTTCACACTCTCGGATTCTCTTGCGCAGTTGATTATACTTAGCTTGTTTTTCAACATGCTCGTCAATAATTCTGTGACCTTGAACGAACCTTGGTTGACCCATGCCATTGTCTTCTAACCAACCCAAATAATGCGGCACACAACCGGCGTGGTACCTGTCTGTCTCGATGGATTCCTTCCCCAAAATGATTTTGCAATGCCACAAATGCTGAGCTTGGCACCTGTGAGGGCTATCATCGTCTTGGAAATCAGCCCTGAGGTGACTTGTTTTATTGACCCTTGGTATAATTTATTTTCCCAGCTTGTCCCTCTCAAACCAATCAGTATGAGAAATGGTGCATCTCGGGATCTAACAATGAATTCATCCGTAGGGAACCACTCAAACATCCATTACACCTGGCCTTCTTTCAGACTTTCGAACAATTCTACCCATCCTTTGGCGTCCTCCGGCTGAGCGAACATTTTAGGCATATAATTCATGAGCCTTGGCTGGTGGAAGGCGATATGATCATCCCAATCTCTCCGTAGAATCGCTTGTTGGTATTCTCCTTTCTGGTGGTGTTCCATGAGCCACAACTGAATCAACAAATTGCAACCCTCAAAATGACTACCTTGTTGTTGACATTTGTCCAAGGCACGGTATATCTCGGCGATGATCATGGGCACTATACTGAAAGTTTGCCCACCAATCCTTTCCATCAAAGTTTTGGTTACCATGGCTAGTCTGGTGTGGATCTTAGCCTTCTTCATAGGGAACACAATCATCCCCAAAAAGCAAAGCATGAAGACTAAAACCCTTCTATGGATATGCCCCAATGAGGTGATAGCAAATTCGTCTGAATAGGTGCGGTATGATTTGTTATAGCCGTACCTCTCATATAGATTGTCAAACGGGATGTAGGAGTCTTTCAAATAGGTTAAGTCTGGGTTCTTCTTCAATTCCATCATCTTAAGGAAACCCCTTCCTTTGCGATTTTCTGGCATAAGCAAATCCGGAGTCTCCCAAGGAATCCCAGCTAGACCTCCTATCTCTTCAAGTAAAGGAGTCATTTCTAGATCACCAAAATGGAACACGGATTTGTCACTATCCCAGAATATCGTTGCAGCCTCTATGATTCTGTTGTTAGGCTGAACCTCTAGGAGAGAAGGCAGATTCCCTAGGTGCTTGCGGACAAGTGTTTGATCCCTTGAATGGATGTCGTTCCACCAATTCAGCAGCCTTGGACGAATGTTGGTTACCATGCCAAATCTGGGGATTTCTGCCTCATTTTGCTGCAAAACAGAGTGTTAGGCCCTTACCCCCACCAGAATCGACTATTTAAATCAATAATTACCATAGCAAAGCATTTAAGTTCTCCAAATAAATGCACAGAACATGGAGGCATCCGTTTTAGGTTTTAAGGAAACCCAGTGGACTTTGGACAAGGCTATCTTAATGAGTCATTACGTGGACAACATAACTGACTCGGCTAGGTTTGACCATGATGCATGTACAGTTTGTCAGAGTAAGGTTTCTATTTTGAAGTGCTAGACTGATACCCTTGAGCGAACAACTCAAGAGGTAAAGGCACGGAACCGTCGACTACACCGTTGATCAACTGGTTTTACCGCAAATATGCCTTTGCAGAATTTAGAGGGTGGTAGTATTGGAAGTGCGCAACTACTCATTATAAGAGTTTCTATAGTATTTGTTTGGCATGAGTGGAATATGATGTTGAAAATGGAGTTTACAAGAATGAAACATATTGACATGTATTTTCACGTTCATACAATAAAGTTACAATGATTGCTCAAAAATTAGAACAACATTGATGGGAAAGCGATAAATGAAAGTAAACAAAAGAAACAAAAGAAACAAATCAGTTTCAAATAAAGACATTAAACAAAAGCAATAAAAGAAAGCAATAAAGTCACGTATAGCATGCAATGGTAAAAGCCTAAAGAAATCCCCAGCAGAGTCGCCATGCTGTCGACGCCCCCTTTTTTCCTAAAGCAGAATTGGGTTCACGACATTCGGGAAGACAACTCTTTTCCCACTTTGGGAATTGGGTTTTTGAGAGTTTGGAGAGTCGCCACCTAATGATTATAATACATTAGGACACTTTTAGAAAAAAGAATTAAATATGAAAACCAGAGTTTGGGTAAGGGCTTGAAATTATCTCGAGGGGAAGGTGTTAGGCACCCCTCAAGATCCACTAGTGTGGTTCCCGGCCATGCTACAATTGTGACTTTAAATGCAAATGTAAACAAGCAAGCATTGCAAATATGGGAAAATTGTTACAAATTAGAGTGTGAAAAGGATTTAAAGATGCTTAAATTTAGAGGATAAAAATTTTGTAATTTAAGAAGAGATACGCAACGAGGGGAGAGATCAAATAAGTGACACAAATAACTTAAGGAAATAAACAAAAGATGGAAGTTCGAAAAGTTTTGGACAGCTTTTGAAAAATCTGAGAATAACAACTAATAAAGAAGGAGGGGGGGTCCTAGGCTTATACATTACATGGATCATTCGCACAACACTGGTACTTAATTGTACGCGAAGTTTTATCGTATAATCATCATCTCCATGTCTACCATTCCCACCCCGTTAAGGTATTAAAGCACGGAACAGTATCATTTACTTACCGCATGCTACTACCCATCCAAATTCTATCAGTCTCGGGGTATTAGGACTTCTAATCCTAAAGGGGAAAGAAAGAGATGGAGGCCTTTATGGAGTTTAAAGGATAAAATTCTAATCGACACTCAAAAAAAGTAGCAAGTAGAAGGGGATAACAAACAATCATATAAGGCTCAAATTAACCCCAGAAATCAAATAATCATTTAGCTTAGCATGTCTTAACAAATACTATTTTGGTCTTAGATTAAATTTAAGCAGCGAGCGGACTGGTCCAACACATATATTTAGACAGAAAGTCTGCATTAGGCAACTCGGATACAGTTGTCGGACATTAAGGCATTTGATGCGGTTTGTTATAAGAAAGCACTGATTTTTAGAAGGTAACTAACGCAGAAGTGTTTTTAAAGAAAAGGGGGTTGCAGACTTAGGACAGCATTTAAAAAAATGAATTTAAAAAAAAAAGGATCGGAGGACTATTTCAATTGTACATGCAGAAAGAGTAGTTGTTGAAATCCAGAAGAGACAGAACTTTTAAAAAAGTAAATTACGGAGCTGATTTAAACAACGAGTTCAGGGATTATTTTGAAAAGGAATGCATTTAGGCAGAATATTAGAGAAGCCGTGTTAGAAAAGATATGCAAATTTGAAGAACTTGATTTTTGGGACAAATGTACACTTGTTTAAAAGAGCTTTATTAAAGGTAAAAGTCTTGAAAACGTTACTAAGTCAGGCGTCTAAGAACCAATTAACCAATTATTACTGCTTTAAAAAAAAAGCCAAACGATTTTGATGCAAAATCCTATAGGCATGATATCTATGTTATTGATTTTAGCACTTGTTAATGAACTTGTGAAAAGATGCTTGTTTAATTAATCCTAAAATTTGCCTAATGAATATGCGTATCCTATAGGCATGACATCTATTAATTTTCAGGAAATTTTATACTCATATAGGCAGGATCTCGTGATGCATAGTTATAGAATATGAGGATTAAATCCTATAAATATGTTTTCTAGGTGAGTTAAGCATTAAATCCTATAGGCATAGTCTCTATGTGATTGAATCAATAATAGAGCTCCTATAGGCAGGATTTCTAGTTTGATAAACTAAATCCTAAGTCATGATGGGATGCAAGAAAAATAAAGACCCCTCCCACACCCTTTTACTATAATCCCCGAGTTTCATACAAAATTATTACAAACCAATGGATGAAACTGGAAACTAAAAGATACATCAAAGGCTAACAGTTAGATCCGAGCAACCTAATTCAACCTTAATGTCCAATAATATGTATTTAACCAACTCCGGGATCCATATTTTCAAAGCCTTCTCTTTATCCAAAGTGTTTCAAAGTTCCAAATAATCTCAGGGATTCCAGGCATTGCTTACACCCAGGATATTATCAGAATTAGAATAGCGCAGTGTAGAAGAGCCTGCTCTTAGGCATCCAAGTTCAGAAGGAGCTCAGGGTTCCCAAAGCATGGCTTACAAGAGAGGGGCATAACTTATAGCTAGGAATAAGTGCAGAGTGAAAGGGAATTGTAGAGCCATGACAAATGGTGGTCATACCTAGCCATAAAGTAGGCTGGCACACCCCTGACCATTTGTTTGCTTGCACAAGTTAGGAGTAGACCTTTTGAAGGTCAGACCAAAGTCTGAATAGTGATTAGGACACTATCAGACCCAAGTCCAAGGCTCAAGCACATAAAAGGGGAAAGGGAGTGGGAATTGATTGAGTTTGGGATTCAAAGAACCTAGTTCAGTAAGAATCACATACTAATGTAATTAGTAAGAATCCCATACTAATGTAATTAAGGTAATGGGATCAATCAGATTGAGTATAAATGCAGGGTCGAAAAGAAAACATTTCAAACACGACCAAGAAATAATGGAAATCAAGACAATAAAGGAAAGAATCAATTATAAGAGTGCAATCAGAATCACACTAAGGAAAAGTTTTTGAAAAAAAAAAATCACTCACAGGTTACAGAAAGAACTCAGTATATATATACATGGATGTACAAATAATAGGCATGTGAAGCTAAATTATGGCAAAAAAATAGCATGTAGCAGTAACTACAAGGCATGATAGTCAAGTTTCAGTGCTTAATAATAGAGAAAAGATCAAAAGCATGCAAAGAACTCAGGACCAAAAATAGTCAAGAGAATGGAAGCACACTGCAATTCAATGAACGAGTTGCACAAACAACTTCAAAAAGATTGAATGGTCCCCAAAGAAACTAGGGTTTTCGAAAATCAAATGAATTTAGAGGAGATGAGCAGTCAGACAAACAAACAGGTTTAGAATCTCGGATAGGCCCCAAAAAATTAGGGTTTTCACTCATGCTAAATCAGATATAGGAGAAGGTGAGTCAATTTAATAATAAACAGATCTTCAAAAAAAATCCCAAAATTAAGGCTTTTAACATGCTAAATCAGATAAAAATAGAGTGAGTCAAACAACCATTAACAAGACCAGGAAACTCAAACAAAATCCCCAAGAAAATTAGGGTTTTCAACATGCAAGTTCAGATAGAAGATAATACAGCCAAACACAGTAAAAACATATCGAGATTCAGAGAAGAGATGTTCGAAATAAAATAACATGAAACCCTAGTTGAGGAAATAAGAGTTTCTGAAAGCAAACATTAAAGAATCTTTGAGAAAAATGCATAGAATGTTCACACACATATAGATCCAAAACAGATCTAAGATAAATCGAAGGAACCTCAAAGATTAGGGTTTTGTAAGAAACCCAAGAGAAGTGATAGGCTTTGGAAACCATCGATCTGAGCAGAGAAGTCGAAGAACGAACTTGAATAGCCACGGCTGGCCGAAAAAAGGTCGAAGACGACCGATGAACAATCATCGAGTAGGGCTTGGTCGGAATCCTTCAAGATCTGGTCGTTGGACCTTTAGAGGTGAGCACACAGAGGCCATGAGAGGCTAGATAGGACTCCGATGAGCCTGGGGAGCCATGGATTAGGGTTTCGATGGGAGGCAGCGGCTAGGGTTTTGAGAGAGATCAAGAGACGAGAGCGATTGAGGGTGGCGGATTGGGAAAATGAGGTAGGGTTAGGCAGTTGTGTGAAATTAAAAAGGTAAGAAGTAGCGGTAGTTTGATCAACGGCCGAGATTTAAAAGGGATATAGGTTGGGTCGGTTCAACATGTGCTGGATCGGGTAGGCATGTTAATTGGGCTGGGTAATTGGATTTCAAATTGGGGCTGAAATGGGGTGCCAAATTGGCTTAAATTGAAATGCAATAAGGCCAAATCGTAAATAGCTAATTTTTCCCTTTTAATTTTGTAAAAATAGTGATACTGATTTTAAAAATAAATTAAATGTACTGGGTAAATAAATATTATATAAATATTAATTAAAAAATACCGAAATTAATTTTATAAACATAAAATGTCATAAATTACAAGATAGGCTATAATTGTAATTATATGCAATTTAGCTTTAAAATACCAAACAAATTTATAAAAAATATGCGAAAATTACTTTAATTATATTTAGATGTATATATAAAAATAAAATGAATTATTCACCAAAAATAATAATTTTGAAAATAATTATTGGATTTTGTTGTGTAAAATAGGCAATAAATTGGTTTAAAGAATCATTAAAATTGTCAAAACTCTTGGATGTGCTTATATCTGCACCAATATGCTATTTTGGAAATATTTGGGTATAAAAATTCTTAGGGAAAAATTGGGTATCAACAACAGTGATATTGATTTTAGGTCGAGGGCCTGAGATATGTACGCCACGAGGTGGCTTGTTGATATGAGGCCGAGAGCCTAGCGATGACGCCACGAGATGACTTGATATTACGCTTGGGCTGTAAGGGGCTCCTCCAGGAGTCTACACACCCCCAGTGAGAACGGGTACCCATTGTGATGTGAGATTGAGCCCGAGGGGCTGGTATTGTTCTGAGATGTTTGCCGAGGGGCGGTTTTGTTGATGCAATGCCCGAGGCGAACCTTTACGTGTTTATTTTCCTTAATTGCCTGTCAATTATATGCTTACTTGTTGAAATAGGATTTGTACTTATCTCTTAACTGGTTTACTTTTTTTGAATAGTTTTACTGCTTCATTATAGAATGCCTTGTGCCTTATATGTTTTCTCGCTTTCAGTCTTTATTTACATTTGTTATTCACTAAGTTGGAATACTCACTTTACTCCCTGTACCCTGTGTGCAGATTCTGATGTAGCTGGCTTCGCTCCTGAGTGCTGATCCTTCCAGCTTCAGGCAGACATTTGGAGTTCACGAGGTAGCTGCCTGGCGTCTGTAGTCCCGTGTTTCTCCCCCTTTATCATTTCTATCTCGTTTTAGATAGTTGTACTAGTTTACAGACTTAGCAGATTTGTATTATGACTTATAGATGCTCATGACTAGTGAGACCCCGGTATCGAGCTGTGTATAGGTGTTCTTCCGCGTATTTATGATATTATCTGCTATTTCGGATTTATTTTTATCATGTTTAGACTGTTTCTTAATGCTTAACTGTTAACAATTGGAAAATGGAAAGTGTCGCCTAGACTTGTCTTCACGAGAGGCGCCATTACGACCGAGTTCGGGTTTAGAGTCGTGACATAATCCTTTTGAAATAGAGGGAGTAGTACATGTTTGAATATAGGGAATAATGGAGACCTTCCTCAACCACGAGTGATTTTACGGTGTGCCTCACACAAGTGACATTAGTAGAGTGAGGCTTGTTTTCATCTCATACATTTGTGGACACATGTCTAACACACAACTACAAAATTGCAAGACAAAAAAAAAGGCTTCATACAACTAATAACAATTATGTGAGACACAAAATAAAAATTTCCCCCCAACTACCCAAATTAACTCCTGCAACCCTAATATTGAAGTGACGTATAGCAGATTAATAAAGATAAGAAAACAACAATGATGAAATGGCAAAGAACAAAGATCTTTCGTTGAAGAAATACAAAGAAGAACACAAAATAGAATCAATATTATGAGGGTTCTTATTTGTTCTCTTTGCCAGGTTAAGTAGTTAAATCGTCCCGTCACCGACGCCCTGTCTTCTTTTGTCACAACCCGAAATCTGAATTTGAGTTTGTGATGGCGCCTAACATCACTTGCTAGGCAAGCTAATATTAGTTAACTATTTAATAAATAAACAGTTCAAAACAAAATAATAACAATTATTAACGAAGATTAAAACTGAAATATTACTACTATATATATAAGTAAGAAGAGGGGGTACGAACACAGCACTAACCTATTATACAAAGAATTACATGGATTGTATTGTCTCTTGAATTTATTTATTCTTTTTTAAAGACAAGTGTATTGTAGTTCAATTGCTGCCCCACAACTTTTATTTTTTGGACGATACCTGTCTAATGGCTTCCAGTACACTTACATTTCTGATTCTCCTCTTTTTTCTTAGTCTATGATTGTTCCCATTTTCTTCGTTCCTCTCTCTAACTTACATATTTGTCTTCTCTATTACTCATTTTGTTATGCAGAAAATTGTTGCACATTATTTATCCCAAGGTTCATTAACTCTGGTGGATGCCTTTCCCTGGTCCTGCCTTATTGCTATAGGCAACCAGGTGTGTAATACATATGCACGCACAAGAATACACTCTAATGGTAAATGAAGTAAAATTACTTTGATGTTTGCAACAGAATAGGAGATTCCTAAGGCACTATCTGAAATAGTAGTAATGATTTTGATTAAAATTGCATGCCTCAGATCTCACTTAACCATCATAAATCTCAGTTATCATACAAATGAACCTCATACCTTCATCAGTTACTATAGATAATGGAAGCAATAAATTTTCGGATAATATAGCAGTATAGCACCGAACCTTAACAGTTCTATTTCGAAAAGCATCTGGTCCCAAAGCAGCAAATATCTGGAGTTTTTCTTCTAAGTTGCTTAATCACAATTATCTAGACTCATAATCTTATATTTAACATATCCAAATCTCACAAAGTCGGTGGAGTAAATCTGACAAAAGAGAAAAGCTCACTCCAATCTTTATAATGAATCAATCACAGCTTTTGGAGCAATTATAGAGTATTTATTCTAAATCAATCCAAAGAAGGCGAAGATAACATGAACATTCTGAAAAAACCTAACATAGGGCTTATTAAGGAATCCTCAATATAAAATAACAGCTACAACAACTAAAAGACTGTCGGATTTGTTGAGACAAAGCTCAATTTAATCACTGATTTGCCTCTATACCTGTTGAGTGAGAGTTATTTTTAGTAGCGAAATTTAAGACCTGACATTGCACTTGTAAGTACACCAAAAATTGCATTCGTTAAAAGTGAAGCAACAAAAATGACACCTCAATTTAACATCCCAGTTCATATTTGTCACGACCCAAAATCTACTGAGAGTCGTGATGACGCCGGACACCGCTGTCACACAAGCCAACCAAATTACTTAATTAAGTTCATATTTTAATAGTGAAAGGTAATCATTTCAAATTCAGTATAATGTTAAGAAGTTAATACAAGATACCCCATAATCATCCCAGAACCCGGTATTACAAGTATATGAGCATTTACTAGGAAATGAAATAAAATACAGTAACTGTCCAGAATACAAAGTGGACAGAAATGAAAATACAGCACAATACTCTGAAGGAGACACTGCTGGCTGCGGGTCGTCTCGATAAATGAGCACATCTAAGTCTCCGTATCAACCATGACGCTATGTCACTAAGCCACTAGTCACACGTGAACCTGTGCAACGAAAGTGCACAACAAGCGTAGTATGAGTACGAAAACAACGTGTACCCAGTAAGTATCCCGTCTAATCTTGAAGAAGTAAAGATGAGAGGTCGACTTCGACACTTACTAATGGTCCAATGATAGTATAGTAAAAATGTGAGGAAGTCATGGATTTCATAAGGCAGTAATAAAAACTCATAAAGCTAGAAAGCAGGTAAACAACTTCTCAAATAATAAAGGATTTCAAGGATTTACCTTTCATTATCTTTATCAATTTATCTCTGGCCAGGAAAGGCAAATATAAACATTTATAATTCTCAGGAAAGCAATACAAGCATGCGCATATCATGCCGAGGTCGTACAACACAATCTAACAAAAGAATAAAATGAGCACTGCCAGAGGGTCGAATGGCGCGAACCATAGATGCATCTATTACCCCGCTCACAAATCATACATGCGACGCGGTCAAATTTAAATAAACAATCACCCTGCTTGCGAATCATACATGCAACACATACTCAAACAGTCAATCAAGACATTCATCGAGGAGACAATTATTCAAGGAGGTATAAATTTCCCTTTTTACAAGTCATGAAAATGAAGTTTGACCTGCCACTTCGATATAATTTAAGCAGTTTATACTATCAATGTATTTATTACAAGTAAGCATGCTTTTGGGTCCTAGGCTACCCGGACATAAGCATAATAGTAGCTACGCACGGACTCTCGTCACCTCGTGCGTGCGTAGCCCCCAGACTTAGGAGCACATATTCAATTAATTCACCTATGGGGACAATTCCCTCTTACAATGTTAGAAAGGAGACTCACCTCGCTCCGAAGTTCCATAACCGGTACTCTACGCCCTTTCGAAGACTCTAATCGATGCAAAAATACTCCAAAACTAGCCAATAATTATGTAAACCCATTAATATATGTTCAATTACTCATTATAATCCAATTTATAACAATTCCTAATCCCGAACGAAAAGTTAACAAAATTGCCATCGGGCTCACGTGGCCGAACGAAATTTTTCAAAGATAAAGTTTACCCATGACCTCACGAACTCAGATATATAATTTATTCTCAATTTTATGCCCAAAATTATGGTCAAAATCCAAAAATCTCTATTTTTAGGTTTTTCTTTAAAACCCCAATTTTTTCTTTAGATTCTCATAAATTTTGATGTTAAATCTAAGGTATAATCATAAAATATAATTAAAATTTGGTTAGAGGATCTAACCCAATGATTTGATACGAAAATCCACTCTCAAAATTGCCCACTCTCGGACCTTGGGTTTAAAATATGATAAAATGAAGCAAAAACTCGAGTTACACAGCTAAAATCAAGTTGTAGATGTTGCATTTGCGATCCAGGGTTCGCAATTGCGAACCCCTGCAAAAGCAAAGAAATTTTTTGCAATTGCGAACAAAGAAGGGCTGGAATAGGTCGTATTTACGACAAAAAGTTTGCAATTGCGAACTGGGCATCGCAATTGTGATGGATATGTTCGCAATTGCGACCATACCAGAAGCAGCAGTTTATCCTGACAAAAAAATGAGCATAACTTTCTCATGTGATGTTCAAATTGGATGATTCTTTTTTGCTATGGCTCCGTAATTATTATACGGATTTTGTGGTTCAATAGAAACTAAATTTGGATCTCATTTGCTTAATGTGGTACCCCTTTATTCCCAAAGAAAACGACGTTGAAACGTCAAATTATGGTGCAATACAACTCAAAACACACCCGAGGCCCCTGGGACCCCGTCCAATCACATACCTAAGTCCCATAACATAACACGGACCTGCTTGAAGCCTCAAATCACATCAAATAAAGCTAAAATTATGAATCGCACTCCGATTCAAGCTTAATGAACTTTAAAATTTCAAACTTCTACTTTCAATGTTTAAACCTATCAAATCACGTCCGATTGACCTAACATTTTGCACACAAGTCATATTCGATACTATGGACCTACTCCAACTTTCGAAATCGGAATCCGACCCCGATATCAAAAAGTCAACTCTCAGTCAAACTTTTCAAAAACTTTCAAATTTCTATATTTAGCCAAATGACTCCAAAATGACCCATTGACCTCCGAATCCACTTCCGATCGCGCTCCCAATGCCATAATCACCATACGGAGCTATTCCGAGTCTTGGAAACCCAAACAAACATTGATAACACTAAAATGCACTTCAACCCAAACTCATGAAATTCTTCCAAAAATGCTAACTTCCACAATAGGTGCTGAAACATTCCCGGGTCTTCCAAAACCTGATCCGGACATACGCCCAAGTCTGAAATCATCATACTAACCTGCTGGAACCTCCGAATCCCGATTCCGAGGTCGCTTACTCATAAATCCAACCTTAGTCAATTCTTCCAACTTAAAGCTTCCGAATTGAGAATTCTCTTTCCAAATCAACTCCGAACTTCCCGAAATTCAATTCTGACCATGCGTACAAGTCATAATACCTGAAGTGAAGCTGCTCATGGCCTCAAACTGCTGAACGACGCACTAGAGCTCAAAATGATTGGTCGGGTCATTACATTCTCTCCCACTTAAACATACGTTCATCCTCGAACGTGCTGAGAATTGAGATGGAGTTGTCCGACGTCACTGTTTGACACCTCGAACACCTACCCGTGCCACCACAACTCAGCTGGGCACCTTAGCTTGATCAATCTGAAGATATCCTTTCTCACTTAAGCAAATTAAATAAGCCTTAGAGCCTAATTCCAACATCTGAAATTCTCTTCCAGGCCTGATTTCAACATACGAACACCATATCAATCACCACACGATGTACCAGAACATGACTGCATACCATTGCTAAATTCACGCCTTGAACCGCTTTCTTCACAGAGCCACAATAACATTCTATGAGCATAATAGCCAACATTCCCCGAATCTGATGCTCTCAATGCACTTCATAATATACATAGGTCTTGCTTTAACCCTTATAATGCCTCCACGGTGTAGAAATTCATAACCAACTGCCGAATCAACAAATCTTTGGGTCAATACTCCTGAAATGAACCATCACCCCATTTTGTACCAAATAATGGTATTTTCTCTTTAATACACTTCATATAATCCGATCATACTAACCCTAGATCCAATAATCTCATCTCACCCAGTACGAACTGCTCAGGCAACAAGCCACCCCTGACATGACCTAAAGTCTCATATGATGCCACAACATTCCAACATGCTACAAATTCGAACGTGCTACATAAGGAAAACGAACTCTGGAAGGGACTACTCAACTCATGAAACTACTGTGAGCTTTTCTCAGAAAATGGGAAACAAAACACACATAAGATAAAATATGAAAACTGCATTCAACATCACACTGTTACGGCGTGCAACCTGATCCAAACAACATACCCATGGCGGCGTGCCTTCCGATCCAAACAACATACCCATGGAGGCATGCCACCCGATCCAAAGAACATACCCATGGCGGCGTGCCACATGATCCACACATAAAATTCACATAAGGAGATATACACCGAGCTAAATTGCTCATTACATGAAATACTGAATATTAGTCCCAAGCATGCTTAGTGCATAGTACCATCCCTGGGGAGACATATAGTGCCATAAGCTAACAAACTCAAGCACAACTGAGGTGCGATATATGTTCTGAAACTAAAAAGCCATCCTACTCACATAACACCGTTGCTACGTGGAACCTCAACACATAATAAAATTATCAAGTCATTCACAACTCACATGGCAAAATAAGTATTACATGAAACAGCCGATGACGAAATAACATCCAACGTCCGAATACTCCTCCATAAGGAGCGCTATGCTAAAATGAACACATCTGGACTGACATAGAGCCCATATTCATACTTAAATCCATTCACAGACCTCCAGTCGATTCTGACCGTATTGAGCTAGGTCCAAAATCTTTTCTGGGTCCATAATATCCCCTTTTTCCCATAACACACAAGAACAACCATCATAACCGGAGAATCCTCCACGGTCCACAACCCAGTAACCCAAGTGCCCTCCAGGCATAGATTCTCAAATTAACAATATTACCACCATCTTCATACTTAGTTTCATTCTTTAATCGATCAAGTAACTACATGCCACGATTATACAATCTTCCTGTTGGCACACCCCCACGACCTTCTGTAATAGATAGCAAGTCTACACATCCATACCACCGGCCGCACTAATGCTGACTTGCGATCAAGAATATATAACCATGATGCAAAGCCTCTTTCACAAAACACCAATCTTATGTGACACTAAAGACAATGCCAGCTTACTCTAATCATTCAAATCCCTTTCATGCTCATCTGAGCTCGTGACATCCTTGTCAACACTAAACCACAACCTTGACCCTCTTTTTCAGGTTCCATATCACCCACTGCACCCAACATGCCAATATGCAATAGCATAAGATTTCCATCATAACTCCAGAACCACTAATAGATTGATACTTCATCATATATAAACTTTTCATTTAACTCATTTCAGGAGAACCATAGCAACACACAATTGAATCCTCATAATCGTAGAATATGCATCCTTCAAGTAGTGGTCTAAGCCACCATAGCCCTTCTGGGATCCGCCTACACATAACAGGCTATAACACTGGAATACTCCCAAATAAAATCAATTACGGCGGCCGACAAGCCTCATACGTACCTTCACAAATCACTTGCATAACTCAATCACGCTGAGGCAACTGATCCCTGCCACTAGTATGCCAATTCAACCATGGTCAACCAATCCAACTTCTTCTAATTCATCCTTAGCTTGCCTTAGAGATAATAATAGCTTCATTCTTTACTTCACCAACCTAAATCTGCACTCATCTTGAGCGACTCCATTCCACGAGACCACATTATCTCCAAACTTATGAACCGTCTCACACCCTCCTTGCACGTACATTAACATCTTCAACTGATATACCTATTCTAATAACTTCTCTACGAATCCGAAGTATTTTTCTCATTCTTCTCCCAATGCTACACTGCAAGTCGAAAAGATCATAGAACATTCCAAGCCTCCTTTCATAATCTGCTACAAAAGCTCGATTCTTAACCATACTTATGGGCTCGAAATCATTAGGCACAATATTTTAACTTTTGAATCCACCAAGACCGTTGCTGAGAGTCATCCACTCTGGCTTGGTCCCAAATATAATCAACTCTAAGGCTCTAATGGCATATGAACACCTATCTCAATGAAGTGCTCGACTGAATCACTTCCCTTGTAAATCACCTCTGTACGTAGCATAAATCCTGAATCTTCCCAAAGCTGAACATGAGACAATAAGGCCAACTATAGCACACCTTTATAAATTCCTTTGCTCAAATTACCACTTATGTTCTTTTCCCTTAGCTGTAATAACCCACCAATATGCCGATAACCTGAACCTCACAAGTAGATAACCATACAACCTAATCATAGGCGGTGGGACTCTCCCACTTAGCTTGTAGCTACTACTATCCAACTTTGGAACCCACCAAGATTCTTTATTTCTTATTGACATAGACTTGCACAATCAACCACCAAATTCCTCTAAATCTTTTTATAAACCCTTTATGAATACTCTGAATCATTAACCACATTCACATGTCTGACCTCTTTACTGGTAGCTAGTAGGATTCTTCGCAGAATCTTCGCCAACCACGCGACCGCTGATCTGCTCATAGGAGATAACCCATCTGTGAAGATTACACACTGACATCTTTCAATGCCACTGCACGAGGTACAATCACTACGTCATCCATAACCTATCATGAGCTCGTGCTCCTCCACCAATTGTACTAGTCAATTCACTTCTTAGGGACATCAACTAAATGTGCAACGGTACCTCCAAATCTAAGGTCATGTTGTTTAATTCTTCACATCGGCTACTCCTTTATGTTGTATCAAATCTCCCGCCATATAATAGCCGATATTTCGAATTAAGTCCATAGACCCAGTCACCGTCCACTAAAATTCCCAAATTACTCCAAACTTTCCTCGATGGTATAGTTATTTTGCTACTGAATCCACATGTTGCTTTGCCACTCTCCCATTTTGGGCAAACTCACTACTTTAAGAAACTACTCGACTTCCGCTTCTTACACTTGGCCTTCTATAAATTTAACCATCGCATAACACTTCCCACACTTCCTTCCTCATCCTTTGCTGCTCAGCTGATGCCTTAGATCAAAATTGATCTCGGTAGCTCTTGAACCAACAGACCACTATTAACTCTGAACCCTTGCATAGATCATATTTCCTGAGCCGTCAACCTTAGAAACATCGATTCAATCCTGAACCACCACTCCCTGCGATCTCTGACAACCGCTTCTCCATTTTTATCTCACAATAACATGCTCCAAAGGCGAATTGTAGAAGATCATAACACCGGCGAACTTAGTACATTCAACAAGGACAATGGCACCTCATCACAGATGAAAATTCCACCACGCTCGCAAATACCAAGTCTTGTTACTCCATCAACCCCAATCTACATATTCTTAGTCTGATTGCTCTTCCTCTGTCAGAAATAAAATACCGAATCTCTGAATTATGCACTGAGTAAACCTTTTCTCAAGTCGTTCACTACCCCGACACATAGGCAAGCATCCTACCATCACATCAATAGTACGCAACAACTGTTCCTAATCATCATGGAAATTTATGCCTAGCCTCAGAGATCTCAAAAGTACAACTACTGAGCTGAAACGATAGAATATCCTTCCACAAGGCGATGACAATAGCTCGAACAACCACGAAGGGAGAAATACCCCGCACCACACTCGTAGTACCGTTACAATTACTTACTCGCTGATTCATGACGAGCGCTTCGCGTCGCATAAGATTGAATGGAAAGGAAATGAAGGCATAAGCCTCAAAGTGAATCAAATCGCACGATGAGAAAATCAAGAAGGGAAGTGCTCCTACAGTCCTGTAGCCTCTCGAAGATAAGCACAGACGTCTCCATACTGATCCGCAAGTATCTATTAGACTCGCTCATAACTCGTGAGACCTAAGGCAACCTAGTGCTCTGATACCATGTTGTCACGATCCAAAATCCACTGAGGGTCGTGATAGCGTCGGACACCGCTGTCAGGCGAGCCAAGCAAATTACTTAATTAAATTCACATTTTAATAGTTTTGAAAACTATGATTTTCCTTCAATTTTAATAGTGAAAGGTAATCATTTCAAATTAAATATAATGTTAAGAAGTTAATACAAGATACCCCATAATCATCCCACAACCCGATGTGACAAGTGTGAGCACGTGATTTTTGCCCTATATGAGAATTACTCCCAAAAATTCAAAATAAAATAGTTTTGGGTTGTGTGTGATTTTTGTGGATTTTGCAGTATTTTTCTTTTATTGTTTGTGTTTGTCTGTGCGTGTTTGTTTGCTTAAATTAATAAAAATACAAAAATATGTCGCATTTGCATTCGTAGGATTTAATTTACAATTAAAAGTAATTAAGTTTGTTTTACAAAATGAAAAATCACAAAAATATGTATTTTTTGCATTTTTAGTATTTAATGTCCAAATTGTGTTATTTTATTTTTATTAATGTTTAAATTTGTATGATGATTATTATTAAGAGTTGATTAGTATTTTAAGTTAGTTTTGGTTTTATTAATTTAATTTAGGATCTTTAAGTTTAATTTTGGAGCAAATAAACGAAAAAAGACCAAAAATAGAAGGAAATTCGGATTGGGCCATCTTCCAAATTAACATGGCCCAAATATCTCACAAACCCAACCCANCCCTTCTTCTCCAAACAACACCCTAAACCACCAACCTCCAAACCCCTCCAGCCATGGCTGCCCCCTTCCTATTTACGTCCAGCCCACCACCGTCGAACGACCACCCAGTCTCCTCGTCAACCTTCATGTCCAAACAACCACCCAGCCATGAACGACCAACCTACTATCCAAACAGCCCCCACTTCGTCCCTCCGTCGACCACGCTGCCTCCCCCTTCCCCGACCAGCACTAACGTTGCTGCTGCGTCTTCTCGTCCAGCAGCTACTGTCCCGTCGCCCAGCTGTCCAGAGGCGTCGTCTTCGTCCTCCTCCAGCTGCTGTCCGTCGTCAACCCGGCGAGCAGTGGCGAAACTCCATGAACGAGCAACAACACTCACCACAGTCTGTTCGACCTCCAAGAGTTCAAATCCGCGTTCGACATGGGTTTGTTCAATTTTCATATTTTTCTTTCAAGATTATTTCATTCTTTTGATCTATATTTTATTTTGTTCTTGGTTTAAAGTGTTGGTTGTAATCTTGTTTTGTTCATTCTATTTTTCAGATTATTTTTCTTGGTTTAAAGTGTTGGTTGTAATCTTGTTTTGTTCATTCTATTTTTCAGATTATCGATTCTTTGTTTAAAGTGTTGTTTGTAATTTTGTCTTGTTCATTTTATTTTTCAGATTATCGATTTTTGGTTTAAAGTGTTGTTTGTAAATCAGAGAGGTTTAAATACAGATTGTTAAGGGTTTTTTCAGGGGTATTTCTGGATGTTAGAAGATATAAATGTTTAGTGTTAGTGGTCTGCCAGTAGAATATTCAGTATGCCATCAAACTAAGGATACTTTAAACTAAAAGGGGATCTATAGTGCAAAAATACACCATGCCTAATGCCTTTAAAGGCTGGAAATCAGAAAGAAGAGGGATTAATGATAAAAGGGT
>MU668198.1:26769-39839 GCA_026770625.1 Nicotiana glauca
TAATAATTTAATGAAAGCGGTTTAAAATTGATTAAAAGCACATAGGTTATAACATGTATTAAAATCAGATATTTTGGCCATCTATAATAGTTTAAGCGACCGTGCTAGAACCACGGGATCCGAGGGTGCCTAACACCTTCCCTCGGGTCAACAGAATTCCTTACATAGAATTTCTGGTTCGCAGACTTCATTTGAAAAGTCGAAATTTCCTCGATTTAGGATTTAAATAAATCGGTGACTTGGGACACCATAATTTATTCCAAGTGGCGAATCTGAGATAAATAAATAATCCCATTTCGAATATTGTCACTTAAATTGGGAAAACTCCTTTGCATCTACCCCCTCAGGGTAAGGACGCGCCGAAAGGAGGTGTGACAGCAAGTGCATGAGCATTTACTAGGGAATGAAATAAAATACAGTAACTGTGTGGAATACAAAGTGGACAAAAATAAAAGTATAGCACAATACTCTAAAGGGGACTCTACTGGTTGTGGGTCGTCTCGATAAATGCAGCTCACGTAAGTCTCCGTATCAACCATGCCGCTATGCCACTAAGCCACTAGTCACACACGAAGTTGTGCAACAAAAATGCAAAATAAATGTAGTATGAGTACGAAAACAACGTGTACCGAGTAAGTATCCCGTCTAGTCTCAAAGAAGTAGAGACGAGAGGTTGACTTCGATACTTACTAGTGGTCCAATGATAGTATAGTAAAATGTGAGGAAGTCGTGGATTTCATAAGGCAGTAATAATAACTCGTAAAGCCAGAAAGCAGGTAAACAAATTCTCAAATAATAAAGGATTTCCAAGGATTTACCTTTCATTATCTTTATCAATTTATCTCTGACCAGGAAAGGCAAAAATTAACATTTATAATTCTAAGGAAAGCAATACAAGTATGCGCATATCATGCCGAGGTTGTACGGCCCAATCCAACATAAAAATAAAATATGCACTGCCAGAGGATCGAATGGCACAAACCATAGATGCATCTATTACACTGCTCGAGAATCATACATGCGACGAGGTCAAATATAAATAAACAATCACCCTGCTCGCAAATCATACATACGACGCAGGTACACATAGCAACACACACTCAAACAGTCAATCAAGACATTCATCTAGGAGACAATTATTCAAGGACGTGTAAATTTCCCTTTTTACAAGTCATGAAAATGAAGTTTAACTCTCTTAGAAAATAATTTGCCACTTAGATATGATTTAAGCAGTTTAAACTATCAATAAGGTTGCATTTATTACAAGTAAGCATGCTTTTGGGTCCTAGGCTACCCGAATACAAGCATAATAGTAGCTGCACACGGACTCTTGTCACCTCGTGCGTGCATATCCCCAACACTTAGGAGCACATATTCAATTAATTCACCTATGGGAACAATCCCCTCTTACAAGGTTAGAAAGGAGACTCACCTCGCTCCGAAGTTTCATAACCGGCACTCCACGCCCTTCTGAAGACTCAAATCGATGCAAAAATGCTCCAAAACTAGCCAATAATTATGTAAACCCATTAATATATGTTCAATTACTCATTATAGTCCAATTTATAATAATTCCTAACCCCGAATGAAAAGTTGACAAAATTGCCCTCGGGCCCACGTGCCCGGATTTCGAAATTTTTTGAAGATAAAGTTTACCCATGACCTCACGAACTCAAATATAAAATTTATTCTCAATTCCATGCCCAAAATCGTGGTCTAAATCCAAAAATCTCAATTTCTTGGTTTTTCTTTAAAACCCCAAATTTTCCTTTAGATTCTCATGAATTTGATGTTAAATCTAAAGTATAATCACAAAATATAATTGAAAATTGGTTAGAGACACTTATACAATGATTTAATACGAAAATTCACCCTCAAAATAGCCCACTCTCGGACCTAGGGTTCAAAATATGATAAAATGAAGCAAAAACTCGAGTTACACAGCTAAAATCAAGCTGCAGATGTCGCATTTTCGATCCAGGGTTCGCAATTGTGAACCCCCGCAAAAGCGAAGAATGCCTTCGCAATTGCGATAAAAGAAGGGCTGGAAAAGGTCGCATTTGCGACGAAAAGTTTGCAATTGCAAACTGGGTATCGCAATTGCGATGGATATGTTCGCAATTGCAACCATACCAGAAGCAGCAGTTTATCCCGACACAAAAATGAGCATAACTTCCTCATACGATGTCCAAATTCGATGATTCTTTTTGCTATAGCTCCGTAATTACGATACGGATCTAATGATTTAATAAAAAGTGAATTTGAATCTTGTTTTCTTAATGTGGTACCCCTTTATTCCTAAAGAAAACGATATTGAAACATCAAATAAGAGCACAATATAACTCAAAACACACCAGAGGCCCCCCGTGACCCCGTTCAGTCACACACATCAGTCCCATAACATAATACGGACCTGCTTGAAGCCTCAAATCACGTCAAATATCGCTAAAATCATGAATCGCCTTTGATTCAAGCTTAATGAACTTTAAAATTTCAAATTTCTACTTTCGATGTTTAAACCTATCAAATCACGTCCGATTGACCTAAATTTTGCACACAAGTCATATTCAATAATACGGACCTACTACAACTTCCAGAAATACGGACCTACTACAACTTCCAGAATCAAAATAGGACCCCCGATATAAAAAAATCAACTCTCAATCAAACTTCCCAAAACCTTCAAATTTCTATCTTTAGTCAAATGACTCCAAAATGACCCATAGACCTTCGAATTCACTTCCGATCGCGCTCCCAATGTCATAATCACCATACAGAGCTATTCCCACACTCGAAAATCCAAACAGACATTGATAACACTGAAATGCACTTCAACCCAAACTCATAAAATTCTTCAAAAAATGCTAATTCCACAATAGGTGCTAAAACGTTCTCGGGTCTTTCAAAACCCGATCCGGACATACGCCCAAGTCCGAAATTATCATACAAACCTGTTGGAACCTTCGAAAATTGATTCCGAGGTCGTTTACACAAAAATCCAATCTTAGGCAATTCTTCCAACTTAAAGCTTCCGAAATGAGAATTCTCTTTCCAAATCAACTCCGAACATCCCGAAATTCAACTTGAAGTTGTATATGATACTATTTTTATACCCTTTCATGATCAGTAGTTTAACTAGGCATGGCTAAGCAAATGCAAATAGAGTGCCAAATACATGATTTCTAAATGCACAGAAATGACAGCTTTTATGACAATGATCTTTAAATTAACAGAATTCCTAAAGCATCATCTCTAAATGTACAAAAGAGTTACAAAATTGTTAAAACATGATTTCAGAATTTGTAGGAGTAACAGCTTCTATGTTAATGCTGTTTATTAACCTAGGGGCAGGATTTCTAAGTGATAAACATGTATTGGTGTCAAATGAGATGCTGAAGCAGTATACGTGAAACCTAAGAGCACGATATGTAGTGCATGACACGATTTAAATGTATTGGTCCTAAAGCATGGATTCTAGTGCTAGCATAAATAAGGTAAAGCCTATAACATGCTTTCTACCCAATGATATTGATAGAAATATATAGCTACCCTCCCCATATTCATTTAAAAATAATTATTACAGACCAACTGAATAAATTACATAAATAGATAAAGGAAAAGAAGAAGTTACGCTATAGAGAGCCTGAAGCAGGCTCAAATAACTTTCCCAAGGATCTCAAGCATCCTAGGCAGTGCTCACGCCTAGACTTTATAACCAGAACTGAATAAGTGCAATGTCGAAAAGCCAACTCCAGTGCATCAGAGTTTAGAGGGATCTCATCGGGATCCCAAGGCAGTCACACATTGGAGGGGCAAAACTTAAGGACTTAAGAGTAGAGTGGGAGTGCTTTGACATGGTTTTGAAAAGGTTTTAAAAGGAAAGTAGTATTTGAAAAGACTTAGTAGAAGTAATTTTATAAATAACAGAATTGTTCAGTAAAACAGTTTTTAATAAGAGTTATGTAACAACAGATCAAACATAAAGCCAAAACAAGATCGGCAACACTCAAATAACAAACCTTTATAAGGGGTGATTGGGTCTAGGAACACACAATACAAGTAAGCAACATTCTTTGCAATTAAGGGGGTAGCTAATAATGCAAATAATAAGACTTGGATTCAGGGGTGCTAATTAGAACATAGTGACAAAACCTGTCACAACTCGGATTTTTCACCCTCAGAGTCATGATGGCGCCTACTCGTGGAAGCTAGGCAAGCCAAATATTATAAAATCATTACCTTCTTTTTTTATTAAACATGTTCAACAATCTAAAATAATAAGTGGTTAAACAGCGAATAAATTAAATAACCAGAAATGCATAAGATGAAAAACTTAATAATTCAACTAAACAATACTACATAATCTGAAGTACAATACTACCCAGAATTTGGTGTCACAAGTCACGGACTATCTAAGAATACTAAAAATAAGGTCTGAATGAAAATACATAAGTCTGTCTTTGAATAAGTAAAAACAGAAAAAGAAAATATAGGAGGACACGCCAAGGCCCGCGGACGTGTGCAGGACTACCTCAGATCGCCTGAATGGACTGAAGACAACACCCTCACTGCAGTCCAAATGCACTGATATCAGTATCTGCACACAATGCAGAGTGTAGTATCAGCACAACCGACCCCATATGCCGGTAAGCGGCTAGCCTAACCTCAGCGAAGTAGTGACGAGGCTAGGACCAGACTACCAAATAAACCTGTGCAGTTAAATCATATACAGTAAAAATAAAAGCAGATAATTATAACTAAAGTTGGGCGGGGAAAACATGCTGCGGGGAGTAACATGTAACAACAGAATAATAGTGAGATATGTAAGGAACACCATAAAGCAAATACCAACAAAAGGTAAGGAAATAAGAAACAAGTACACATGTAATACCGTTGCATACGTGCAACCCGATCCCATTTCATATAATATCGTTGCAGGCATGCAACCCGCTCCCATCTTATATAGTACCATTGCAGGCGTGCAACCCGTTCCTATTTCATATAGTATCGTTGTAGGCATGCAACTTGCTCCTATTTCACGTAGTACCGTTGCAGGCGTGCAACCCGCCCCCATTTCATATAGTACAATTGTAGGCGTGCAATTCGCTCACTTTTCATTTATCAACACCAATCATAAAAGAATTCTAGCAAGGGAACAATAATATCATAACAACATCCCCGCAAGGATACAATAATATAATAACAACATCTCATCAAGGGAACATTAATATGACAAAAACATCCCGGCAAGGGAACAATAATATGGCAACAACATCCAAGCAAAGGAACAATAATGATAATCCTTATACGAAGCACAATAGACCACAATGGAGTCATAACAATAACAACATGAGACTTACGAGCATGCTTGACACCGCCGTATAGATACTCGTCACCATGCCTATACGTCTTACTCCACAATTACCACATAGCAAATAAGACACAACTCCTAATCCCTCAAGCTAAGGTTAGACCAAACACTTACCTCAAACTTTCACGGCCAACTCAAGCCTCAAACATCGATTTTTCCTTTAAAATTCGCCTCCAAATAACTTGTATCCAGTCCAAATTAATTGAACAACATCAATAAATGCTAAAGAATTCATAACCAATGCTTAATTATATGTTTTCTATCATTTTCCCCAAAAAGTCAAAAACCGATCCCGGACCCATTTGGTCGAAACTCGAGGTTCTGACAAAAACTCGATCACCCATTCACCCACGAGCCCAAATATGTAATAAGTTTCGAAATTCGACCCCAAACGAGGTCTAAATTCCAATTAATCAAAAAGCTCTAACTCTACCCAAATCCCCAATTTTCTACCATTAAAACCCTAGGATTTTAGATAAAAGTTGATGAAAAATATAAGAGTTGAAGGAAGTTAGCTAATGGACATTTTCTTATGATTTGAAAAGAAAATATCTTGAGAAAATATCCCTATGCCTTCTACTTTTGTGAAAATTTGAAAGAGAAAACGCTAAAGTTTTATTTTAAAAGACTTCACTGCCCAACTCTCGCACCTGCGGTGCTTGGGTCGCATGTGCGCAAGCACACGTGCAGAAAAATGACCGCTTCTACGGAAATGACTAGGCCCGCTGGGGCTGCACCTACAAAATTGCTTCTGCGGAAGCTTGTCCGCTTCTCCGAGAGGGATAGACCGCACCTGCGAGCTCGCACCTGCGGTGCTTGACTCGCAGGTGCGGTTACACCAGAACTGATGCAACAACAGTGTTTTTCTTAAGTCTAACCAGAACCTACCCGAAACTCACCCGAGCCTTTGGGATTCCAAACCAAACATGCAAACTAACTCAAAAACATCATACGAACTTATTCGTGCGATCAAATTACCAAACTAACACCTTTAACAACCAATTTATTATAAAAATCAAAGAAAACTCTCAAGAACACTTAAGTTCCAAATTTCACAACCGAGGGTCCGATTCATGCCATTTCAAATATGTTTCTTACCAAATTTTACAGGCTCAATCTAAATGCCATATAAGACCCGTACCGGGCTCCGGAACCAAGATACGGGCTCGATACCATCAATTTCAAGAACAGTCAAATTTCCAAAAACACATTTATATTGAAGAAAAAATTTTCTTTAAAAATTCATTCATCGGGTTTGGGACCTTGGAATTCGATTTCGAACAATACGCCCAAGTCCAATATTTTCCTACGGACCCTTCAGGACCGTCGAATCACGGGTCCGGGTTTGTTTATCCAAAATGTTGACCAAAGTCAACTCAAATTCATTTTGAAAGCAAAATTGATCATTTTTATAGATTTCCACGTAATGACTTTCTAGATACACGTTCGGACTGTACACGCAAATCGAGGTGAGGCAAATAGGAGGTTTTTAAGCTTTGGAATATATAATTTATTTCTAAAAGGATTGATGACCTTTAGGGTCATCACAGAACCAAAGATGCATTAGGGGGTCATGGGAGTAGGGATAGCTGATGATACAACATAGTAAGAATTTCAGAACCAACCTAGAATCAAACAACTTAGAGTAACAAATTGCTTTGCAAAGAAAGGTTCATACTAGAGGCTAGATAGCAAGTGGACCATCATTCAAAAAACAAGTGTCACGACCCCAGTTTACCCTCCATGAATATGTCGTGATGGCACCTAGTTCCTACAACTAGGTAAGCCTAACAATGCGAAAATTCAATATAATTTGCAAAATTAATTAATTAAAACTGAACATATATAAAATAATGGCTGCATATAAGGTCGCTCGGCCTATACAACTCAAAAGAAATGGGGAAGTCTACAACTCAATCCCAAAACCCGGAAACTCACCAGAAACACAAGCAAATAGAAATGTAAAACACTGCTCTAACTCCAGAATGTCTAAACAACTGAAAGAAAAGATAAGCTAACTACTAAAGCTGGAATAGAGTAGAGACTCCTAGTCTGCGGACGCGGCGGATATACCTCGAAGTCTCCGCTAGATCTCTCCGCCTCGATGATAGTAAGCCTGGGTGGAGGAACCTGGATTTGCACATGAAAAGAACATGCGCACAAGGGGAATGAGTACACCACATCGGTACTCAGTAAGTGCCAAGCCTAACCTCAGTTGGGTAGTGACGAGGAAGGTCAGGGCCCTACTGAGGTAAAATATAATAATAAATTAACAGTATGAAAGAAATGGCAGTAATAGTGAGTATATCAGTGGAATAAAACAAGCTAAACAAAGAAATATCAAATATGCAAAGAACGGAATAACCATAGAATAAGTACAGCCCAATATCAATCGTAACAATAAGGATCTCCCAGAATACCGTCGTGTAGTCCTTTTCTCAACTGTCCAGTGGATCTCCCAGGATACCATCCCGTAGTCCATCACATATGTAAATCCGAAGGATCTCCTCGGATACCGTCCTGTAGTCCAACCATCAATATGCAGGGGGATATATCGGGAATCTAACCCGCAGTCCCAAAGTAAAAGTGCAGGGGGATCTATCGGGAATCGAACCCGTAGTCCCAAAGTAAACAAACAAAAGGCTGAGCTACCGGAATCCCACATCCGTAGTCCCAATATAAATGTGCAATTACAACCAGAAGATATACAGAAATGAAGTACCAACAGACAAGAAACAGGTAGTACTGGCCTAACATGCTTCACATAGTACAGTCAAGGAAGCTTAAGCAATTAGGCAGGTTAAATCAACTAAACATGCTTTCCTAATCTAGCACATGAATTTCTCATTTTTCAAAAACTTGACAAAATTAGATTTAAAAAGTTGAAGGACGTCCTACCCCCCACTCTCTCAACTTAGGCGATTTTCGACTTTAAAGACAGTCTGCCACCGGAATGGGCACATCTCCACCGTCCGGCGGTGGAATCCCACCGGACCTGTCCCAAAAAGTCCCCCTACCCATTGCGCACAAACCCCAGGTGGTTTCATCAAAAAACTCCAAGCGCGCTGTTACAGATCTACAAATTGGTGCAGAGATCACTATAGCACCAAATCGCCTGGTAGCTTCAAATATTTCCCTTGTGAATTCTCGTTCAAATCTTGAGATTCCAAGCCATACCATTTCCTCCCCACATCAAAATACACCTACCCACCAATTTTCAGGAACTTCTACCGTGGAAATCGTGAACTCCGGTGGTCTGCAACTCTCTGACGACACCACAGTAGCCGGAGATGGAGCTACAAGTATCCAAGTGAACCAAAACTAATGCGAGTTTGTTCAGACACACTTGGAGAACAATCCTAGGCTGTCACAACACCTCGAATATCATCCAAACTCTTCGAATTTTCAAAATACTATTTCTGCAACTCCGAACACATCAAGTGTTCGACAAAATGTCTCAACCAAAATTAGTCCTCAATTGCCAACTCCAAAGGATGGAATAGATTCATTGGAATCTCCTAAACATCACCATATATCCACAATCCAAAATCAAGTTACTTTACCCCCTGATCACACCAACTCTCCTTCCCAGTCCCCTCATTTGGCCGGGCATGGGGTTGCAGGGATTTCCATGGGTCAAAACCAATGCCAAGTTGTTTCTGCACCTCGTAGGAGTTATTTTAACCAATCAGGATCCATTTTATATGGCTCAATTCTATCGAATATTAAAAAAAGCACCAGCGACTGCTGTAGCTACACATGTGTTCGACCTATGTTCAACTCCAGTTTTGAGCCAATGAGCCTCATTCCAGCCAACGTGGATCCTTCTCTACCTCCTAGGGGCCCTTTCTACCAAGTTGCAAATCATGTCAATGAAGTTAACAAGCCACAAGTTCAAATTGGAAGTCATAGTCCCCAGCATTTCGATGGGAAGGTGGTTCAGGGGATAGCTGATGGCCATAACCAATGCCAATTGCCTCCTTCATATCAGGTGAATGTTTCTAGCCTCTCTCCCTCAGTTGAACAAGGCCTAACCCCCTCAGCTGTTCAAAATTCTAACACAGTACAATGCTCATCTGAGCATGTTACACCTAATGTTAACTCAGCCCCAACCACATCTCCAATTATCCAAAATGAGCAGGTTCAAAGCCCTGCAGCTCAGCATGGTCCTAGCCCAATCACTCAACCTACTCAATTACCCCAACAAGCTAACCCCACTCCTGAGATCTCCAGTGCTCAACCTCTCAAAGCTGCAATGCAACAGTCCCAAATGAACCCCACTATCAAAATTTCTTCTAATTTTGATAGGCCAAAACAACAAAAAAAACCCCAAAAGCCCCCAGCTAATCTCCCACAACCTTCTCATACAATGCCTGCCAACTCACAGGTCAACCAAAACAATGCCCAACCAACCAATCCCAATAACAAACCCAACACACAGACCACCCCCTCACCTCCACCCCCCACAGTCACTCAGTCTATTGTCACAAGGCTCAGGGCTAGACAAGAGGCTGAATTGAACCCCATCCCATTTACTCCACCAGTGATCACTACCAAGCAGGGCAAGCCTGCTGTCATATTCAAAAAGGAGGACTATATGGTCAAATTTGCCAACAGATGCAAATTCACCCTAGTTGGAAAGTTTTCAAACACCATGCCCAGAATGGAAGTAATTAGGAGAAGTTTCATAGCTCAAACTGAGCTAATGGGTGCTGTGAAAATAGCCCACTTCAATGCTAGGACTGTTTACATTGACTTAGAGAATGAGTATGACCACTCCACAGTTTGGACCAAACAGCAGATGTATATCCAAGGCCAAATGATGAGAATTGAAGCATGGAACCCCTTTTTTAAACCCAATGAAGACTCTCCTATAGTCCCAGTCTGGATTATGATACCTGAACTCCCATGCCACCTCTACTACATGGAGATCCTCTCCCCTCTACTGTCTCCAATTGGAAAAGCTCTCTTTCTTGACCTGGCATCTTTTCAAAAAACTAGAGGTAGTGTAGCCAAAATCAAGATGCAAATAGACCTTACCAAAGAAAGGCCAACACATGTTTGGCTAGGATATGATGAGGATCAGGATGTCAATGGTGATGGTCAATGGTTGGAAGTCCAATATGACAATCTTCCAACTTATTGCACCTATTGCAGACACTTAGGCCACTCAACCCAAGCTTGCCCCATCAGACATAGGGATGCTGAAATGCAGAAGAAGAAAGAACCTGAGGCTGCAATAGCATCCACATCACAGTCCAACCAAGGAGCAAAAACATCAGAAAGAGCCCAGCCCATCAAACAACAGCAAGTCAAGCAAACTAGGGAAGCACCAAACCAAAAGATCACAACCTTGCATATAGAGCATCAGGAGCAACAGGAGCAGCATGAACATCAAAGCAATAACACAGGAAAGGCAGAAGATGAGTGGCAAGTCCAAAAAAGAAAAAACTTTAAAGCCACCAATCAACAAAAAAAGCAACCTCCAGCTCATCTGGAGAGGAGTGATGGTTTTGGTGTCCAGAACCCCCCCTAACCCCTCTCTTTCTTCTCCTGTTGATATTGGTTGTGAAGTTAAAGGAGGAAATGGAGCCTGTCAGGAGTCACCTAGGAATAGACAGGAAGGAGATCCAAAAGGGGGAGGGTTTCCTCATGTTTTGCATGAGCGTGTTTCTACACATATAACTGACCCTAGGTTGGACCTTCCAGCCCCTGCTACCACTATACAGCTCTCTAAATCTATACTGTAGCCACCTCTGATAGGGGGGAAAATGTTGAGGCCTTAAGCTCTGATGATGAACCTCCTGATCAGCAGAATGATAGTATTAACAGATTGATGAAAGGAAAAGCTCAGGTTGCTGCAGACTTCAGCATTCGATCCCCTAAATCCAAAAACAAGCTAAGCCAAAAAAGGAGACAGGCAAGGAAAAGGAATTCAGGGTTCTCCATAACAGAACCCACAGAATTCTCGGCTGACCCCTCCTTGCCTCAGCCCCTATTGCAAAACATCCCTCAAAATCCAAAGTCCAAAAATGTTCCCCCTATTCCAATTCAACAAGTCACTGCAAGCTCTATAGCTGCAGCTCCCACTGAAGAATTCCCTCTAAACAAGTTTTCCCCTGATATTGATGAGTATACCCCTCTTCTCTCAGAAGATGAGTTACATGGAGAACCTGATAGGAATGATCAACATTGTGCCATGTTAATTGAAGCAGTTAATGGCATAAGTAAATACAAGAATCAAGACCATCTCAAAGATCCACAATGAGAACTTCACCAAGGTTTACCAGGAGTAGACTTGCAGCAAAAAAAAAGTGCACCACCAAACCACAAAATCCCCTCTCTTTTTTAATAATCTGTACACTCACATGGAATGTAAGAGGTATCAGAACCTCTGGTGCCCTTGAGAGACTTAAGATCCTTAAAAAACTCCACAATATATCCCTTATTGCAGTCCTAGAACCTTTCTTGGATGATAATCATCTCAACCACTTCAAAATCCAACTATCCATGCATCATGCTACCTCTAATACCAATAACAAAATTTGGATCTTCTGGGACCAGGATTTCCAGGGACCAGTCATTGACTCTGATGATCAGCAAGTCACTATTGAACTCGGACATGTTGAAGCTGTAGAGTCTTTTCACATTTCAGTCATTTATGCCAAGTGTAAACCGTCTTTGAGAACACCTTTATGGGACAGTCTAAGGTCCAAATTCACTTCAGCTCAGGTGCCCTGGTGTGTCATAGGGGATTTCAATGTAATTGCCTCGATTGAAGAGAAAGTAGGTGGGATTCCTTTTCAGATCAGCAAGAGTCTTGATTTTCTTAGCATGATTGAGGACTGTGGCCTCACAGACCTGGGCTTCTATGGGCCTAGATACACCTGGTCAAAGGGAAGAGGCCCTTGTGCCATTGTGTGGAAAAGGCTAGACAGGGGAATGGTTAATGACAATTGGTTATCAGCCTATCCTGCCACCACAATCACTCACCTTGCCTCTGCAGGGTCAGATCACTCTCCTCTCCTTATGGAAATGCATGTTAGGCATGAAACCTCCAAGAAATACTTCAAGTTCTTGAATTGTTGGGTTGAAAATCCTTCTTTCAACTCATTGGTTCAGACTGTATGGAACACTCCAATCCAAGGCAAACCCATATGGATCTTTCATCAGAAGCTCAAAATCTTATCCTCTGAATTGAGCAAATGGTCAAGGCATGAGTATGGGGATATTTTCAGTAAAGTGAAGGAGTATGAAGAAAATGTTAGATTAGCTGAAGAGCTCTGGGCTCAAACTAATATTGCCAATGATAGAGAAGCACTCCACAACCTCAATGCTCAGTATATTAAGCACTTAAAAACAGAGGAGTCTGTTCTAAGGCAGAAGACTCAACTTCACTGGTTCAAAGATGGAGATGTCAACTCTGAATACTTTCATACTCTCATAAGGGGAAGAAGAAGGAAGTTATTCATCCACAAGATTAAAAATGAGGATGAAGAATGGATTGAGGGTGATGAAAGTATTGGAGAAGCAGTTTGTGACCATTTTCAGAACTTATTTTCTGATCCTGGGGGAATCATTAGGGTAGACTTGCTTTCCTACATCCCTACTCTTATATCTGATGAGGACAATGAAGCCATCAACAAGGATCCCACACTTGATGAAGTCAAAATGGTGGTTTTCTCAATGAATCCTGACA
>MU668199.1:4734-43445 GCA_026770625.1 Nicotiana glauca
GTGGACTTATTTGACTGAGATGGGTCGGGGACCCAGTGGTGAGGATGTTTGCTTGATATGGATCGAGCTACACGCCATAGCAATTATTATATATTGATATTGAGGCCGAGAGCCTATTTTATGCCAATACCTGGCTGATATTGCGCTTGGGCTGTAGGAGCCCCTCCGGAGTCTGTACACACCCCCAGTGAGTGCTAGATCGGGCTGCGTGCCGTAGCGATACTGTATTGATATTAAGGTCGAGGGCCTGGTTGATGCCACAAGATGGCTTGATTATAGCGCTTGGGATGTAGGAGCCCCTCCGGAGTTTGTACACACCCCCAGTGAGCGCCGTCGCCGTTAAATGGATCGGACTGCACGCCGCAGTGGGTACCGGAGTATACCGGTCATGTGCATTGCATTGCATTCACGCATTGGTTCCTGTTGTACTACGTGGCATGACATTCAGCACTCTCATATGATTGGCATCCATGCTATATCTTGCATTGTGTACCAGATACCCCGGTGTTACTTGTAAATAGAGTGTTGTGCCCGAGGGGCTGACTTGTGTGAGGACTTGCACTACCTGATATCGCATTCAAATGCTTACTGTTGGAAAAAGAATATTTTCAAAAGCGATTTTAAACTAAGCTAGATGTTTATAAAAGATTTTCACGGTTTTACTATTTCCCTAAAAAGGTTGTACTGTCCCATATAGCATGATGGAGTGTTCTTACGTGATTTCTTACCGCTCAGTTATTATTTACTCTTATTACCACTGAGTTGGAAGTACTCACTTTACTCCCTGCACCTCGCGTGCAGTTGCAGGTATTGTTCACCCGGTAGCAGGTCATTAACTGATTGAAGATATACTAATGTAGTCGAGCAAGGTGACCGCCAGCGTCTGTGGCACCACACTTCATCTTTAATTTCCAGATTTTATTTTTGTATATATAATATTGGCCCTATAGTAGTGTTCCTACCTCTTAGATGCTCGTGCCTTGTGACAATCCGGTCGGGTTGTGTGGGGTTGTAGTCCTGATTATTATTGCTGTTAAGCTATATCTCTTTGCTCATTTATGTTTAAATAATTTTAAAAGGAAGTGAATTGGGTTAGTTGGCTGGCCTTGTCTTCACGAGAGGCGCCATCACGACCAGTGTGGGTTTGGGTCGTGTCAAATATAGATATATACAATTAAAATATAATTTAAATATACAACAGTAAAGCTTTAGTTATCAAGGAATCATCATTTATATTGAATTCAAACAAATATTTATTAAATACAAACATATTTCTATATATATAATACAAAGACATACAGTTGAATACAATGAAATTGTTTGAATACAGAGGAATACATCCTATATGTAATTTGGCAGAATATTAAAGATGATGACATCTTACCTTATAAATACATTGATATACATTAAATTCAACTAACGATACACGGAGCATATGCTTATGAAATTGCTTATGAAATGCATATGCATAGAAACAAAAACATTAAATTCAACTAACGATACACTGAGCATATGGACTGTATTTCAAATAGTATAAATTGTGTCAGAAATAAATACACCTTGTACAAGGGCTAAATATTTGATACAATGACTTATAAAAATAAAACTTACAATCATGCATATCGGCATTGCCTCATTCAAAGTAAGCATCTCCTGGTATTTTTTTCCAAACGTTGTGTGTGTCTGTGTAGCTTCTTTCCAGTTTTTGCAATTCTAAAGTACAAACATCTTCCTAACTTCTTTGAGGAAATAGTATATTGGCAATTCCCTTGCTGAAACAAGTGTGACATTGATTGACTCAGCAATATTTGACGTCATGGTCCATCCCCTATTAACAGGTGCATACAACTTATCCCACTTTTCGTATCCAACTAACTCCAAGTATTCTTTCACCTAATATCTACCTTCTCTACCTTCTCTATTAGATTGTCAAATTTAGCCTATGTGTATGCTTTTGTCATCGAGAAGTATATCTGTCACAACCCCAATTCGCCCTCCGCGAACTGTCGTGACGGCACCTAGTCTCTACGACTAGGTAAGCCTAAATTTGTGGAACATAACCAACTTGCGAAAATAAAATAATTAAAAAAAATAGAAATAAAGAAATAATATTGTTCAAATGTGCCACTCGACATACACCATATATATAACTCAAAGCCAATATCCAAATCCAAGATCCGAAAACTTACAAATCACAAGCTAAGGAAAGAAAAATACTACATAGCTCTAACTCAAGAATTTGTCTAATAAGAACAGAAAGTACAGAAGGGCTAAATAATAGAAAGCAGGAATGGAAAGGGACTCCTCGGTCTGCGGACGCGGCAGATGTACCTCGAAGTCTCTAAGTAGTCCCCTCCCTCAATGATGGTAGGCCTGAGAAGAAGTACCTGGATTTGCACATGAAAAACATGCGCAGAAGAGACATGAGTACACCACAGCGGGACTTAGTAAGTGCCAAGTCTAACCTCGGTTGGGTAGTGAAGAGGAAGGTGAGGGCCCTACTGAGGTTAAATAAGATACAAGTTTTAACAGAATGAATTAAACAATGTAATACATAATACAAATCTGAAGGCAGCAGCAACTACTACAAGGGCAAGTAAAAACACAGTAAGAGAATACATCGCAGTTCCAAAATAATAATTGGGGATCTCCCACTATACCGTCCTATAGTCCCGAAATATCAATATCATATCCAGTGGAATCTCCCGGGTGCAGTCCCATAGTCCAACTCATAAATGTGCAGGGGGATCTCCCAAAATGCAATTCTGTAGTCCCAAAGTAAACATACAGGGGAGCTCCTGAGATACCGTCCCGTAGTCCCAAAGTAAACATGCAGGGGAGCTCCCGGGAAACTGTCCCGTAGTCCCAAAGTAAAATACAGTACAACAACACAAGAATATTCAACAAAGCTAGATTTCGTACTAAGTAAATAGATAAGTCTAGCCTAACATACTTCACGTATTGTAATTAAGGCAAATTGAGCAAATAAGCAATTAAGTCTACTAAACATACTTTTCTCAACTAACAACAGGCTAAATACACAAGTAAATGAAGCAGGAGAGAGGGAATTCAATTGAAGTACTTAAAGAAAAACCAGATTTTTCAACAGTTAGCTCCAGTACGCGCTCGTCACCTCACGTACAAGGCATTTCGATTACCACGATAATAATCCTAAGGGGAAAAATCCCCCACACAAGGTTAGACAGGTCACTTACCTCGAATAAAGCTCAAATCAACCCGAAACCACGCTTTTTCCACGAGTATCCAACTCCAAATGGCCCAAATCTATTAAATTCATTTGCATAATGTAAATAACATTTCAAATAACTAATTCTATAATTAAATTCTAAGCTAATGCACGTAATTAGGTAAAATGACCAAAATGCCCACGTCTCGAAATCGGGTAAAAGTTATATTTTTAGAATTCTCACACTCACACGAGTCTATTCATATAAGAATCTCTCAAATCGGATGTCAAAAACCCAATCAAAACCCAATCTCTTGGTCTAAGAACTTTTTCCCAAATTTCTACCAAAATTTCAAAATTAAAGGATGAAATTTAAGTAAAGATTCATGGAATTTAGTCTAAACCGAGTAAGAATCACTTACCCAAGTTGCCCAGGCGAAAATCCCTTCAAAAATCGTGATCTCCCGAGCTCCCAAGTCCAAAATATGAGTTATGGTCTAAACCCTAGATTTTGGGTTTTAAATTCTTCCCAGGTCATTTGTGAATCACGATTACGAGAAATTATTTGCGATCGCGAAGAGTCAAAGTGAAGGGCTCCAGAAAATGGCCTACGCAAATGCAAGAGAAAGCACGGGATCGCAGAAGAGGAAAAAGGTGGCTTACGTGTTCGCGGTCGAATCCACGCGAACGCGAAGAGGAAAAGTGGCCATTGAGCCACCGACTCAGTTTCTACTATGCGAATGCGAAGAATGGGATGCAAACGTGAAGAAAGAGGGAATAGACTTCCGCGATAGCGAGCCAACTAACGCGATCGCGCAGAACAAAATGATCACCCTCCGAAATTACTCTACACGAACGCGGAGGAAGGGCTGCGATCGCACTGAAGGAAACCAGATACCAGCAGTTTAGCAATTCAATAAGTTTCAAAAATTATCCGTTGAGCATTCGAAATACACCCGATGTCCTCGGGACCTCAACCAAACCTGCCAACCAACCCTGAAACATCACCCAAACTTGTTCTAACCTTCAAAACGATAAAAATAACATCAAAGCACCTATTTTTTCATCGGATTTAACCTTAAGAATTTCAAAACTCTAAAAACATATTTTCGATCAAAAGTCTACCAAACCTCGTCCGAATGACCTGAAACTTAACATGCACATCCCAAATGACATAACGGAATATTGCAACTCTCGAAATTCTATTCCAACCCTCGGATCAAAATCTCACTATCGATTAGAAAACTTCCAAAATTTAACTTTTTGGCATTTCAAACCTAATTTAGCTACGGACCTCCAAAACACAATCCAACCACGCTCCTCAATTCGAAATCACCTAACGGAGCTAACAGAACCATCGTATTTCCATTCTGAGGCCGTCTTCACATTGTTCCTACTCTGATCAATTTTCTAACTCTTAAGCTCTCATTTAGGAATTAAGTATCCCAAAACTCTCCGAAACTCAAAACCGAACATCCCGGCAATTCAAAATAGCAGAAATAAACTTGGGGAAAGCAGTTAATAGGGAATCGGGACGTAAATTCCAAAAATGAAAAACCGGGTCATTACAATATCTCGCTCAACTTTGCATAACTCCTTTTGCATTTCTTATATAAGTTGTTCCATAGATGCCATATACAAGCAAAATGTGGTACCTCTGTATACACTCTCGATACAGATTTGATGATACTCTCATTCCTATATGAAATAATGCACATATTTTCCCTCTCCCCAAATGCTTCCTTGAATTTCTCAAAGAACCACGACCAAGCAGCGTCGTTCTTTGAATCAATAATACTATATGCTAGTGGCAATATATGACCTGTAAATACAATCGCATACATATTTTTAAAATATGTATTTCAAATTTTAAAATGGAACTCATTTAATAGGACATAGGTATTAATATTAACAAATTTTATTATAATCCACACACTCACCTGCACCATCTAACGTGCTGGCCGAGACGAATGTCCCGGTTTAAAAAAAAAATTTAGGTGACTTCCATCCACAACCACAATGGGTCTACAATTATTAAACCCCTTTATAAAGGCATACAAAGATATATACACATACATGAACTCATTTTTTGATGATTTTACCATTCTAATGTGCGACCCAGGATATGTGATATCCATTATATATAAGTATCCTGGTAATTATTTTATGAATCAGCCGGTTCACCTCTCAAAATTTATTGCCTTTTCCTTATCTCGCCCCGCCAACATTTAGCTAATATCTACACCTAAATCTGATTTCACATCATAAATGATCCTTTGGGGTGTATTTCCTCTTATGATTAGTAAGCTTGGACCTAATCATACCACCGATAAGGCTGCTGCTTGCCTAGCGTTGCTCATACACCTTGTCTTTTAATGGACATGTATGCTTATCATTGAATTCTCTCACTTTGAATAGTTGTGATTTGTTAATATTAGAAGCCTTAAACTTCCATTCACAGTCTTCTAACATACATAATAATTTATAGCTGCAAATAATTTATCACTATACACATGATCAGTATAAATGCATACAAAAAATACACTCATATACAATTAAATACATTATATATATATATATATATATATATATATATATATATATATATAAAAATTATTATACAACACAAATATATACAACTGTATGCATTTAAATACGTCTGAATACGCCTATAGTTATATGTATACATTTAAATACGTCTAATACATCTAAAAAATAGAGAGAGACACTGTAATAAGTATTTCTCAGTAAAATACAAAAGAATACATGTATTTGAAATACATAAAAATTTCATAATCACAACAGTGAAGGTCATGTAAAAATTCCCATATACATCTAAATACATCTTAATACCATTTACAAATTCTACCATGAATACAATATACAAAAAAAATAATGAATAATTATGAACACTCAAACCTGAGAGCATTAGGCCTATCAATCCGGAATTGAAACCTTCCAGATATAACATAATTCTCCATCGCCTCTTTCAATGTAGTCTTATCCTTATATACTTGTCCAGCCATAATCTCTCTTTGATTAGTTTTTAAAATTATCAAATCCGTGTCCAGTTCGAACACCCCAATTGGTTCGCCTGAATTGACAACATCAGGAGCAAGTGTATCATCTATATCAAAATTATACCTTTGAACAACTTCGTCAATTTGCAAATGTTGCCTTGAATTAAACTACCTCTAGCTATAATTTCTTTGTCAATTGTTATTATGCACAAAGGATACATCGTGAATTCTCTGTTCTCTTTTTTAACTCATACACCTTGTAACCCATGTCATTACGTATTCCCATTGGCGTGCAATTTCCTTCTACTTTGTATTGAATTTCAATGAACTTTGAGCTCAAATCTGTGTCCAGCTGATTAGAAATTGAAGCAACCAAATCATTATACTACGCATACTCCTTTATCAGTATTCCTTCAATCGAATAATCAACATAGTTACTCTCACTGGTCCACTTGCCAGAATGATGCAACAACACAGTTAAACTTGCCATATGTAAAATTAAATTATATCGTATGTCTGTATACAATCGTATCAATCTCGATTTTTAGTAGTTTGAAAACAGAACTTACATGAATGGGAACAACAGAAAAAAGGGAGAATTGAAAATCTAGAGATTGCTCTGTTTTTGCTATTTTCGGATTGAAAATCTTTCTGGAAGCTTGAAATATAGATTATGGGTAATATAATTATGTTAGTTGAGTTATATTAGGAGACTATTTGGTTAATTAATTCTCTTTTCATTTAAAAACAGTTGAAAGGTCATTTTTTACGCAACTTACGTTACTGTATTCACGAATACAACTCATGAATACAGTCGAATACAACAACTGATTAGCTGGAATTCTCTTGATTCACGCCTAGATTTGCTACTGTAATCATGAATACAATAGCTTAAATACATCAAATACACCTTATAACAATAGAAAATGTAGCTACAACAGTAATATAGTAAATGGTATTGATCGATAGCTAATAACCACTAAACAATAGTGTTTTATGAAAATTTTTCAAAAAAAAATAAAACAAGGGGATTAGGGCGAAAGCCCACTACGAGAGTAAAGAAGCAAAATCCCTAGGCATTGAAGCAATAAAGATTTGGAAGAAGCCATTTAAAGCCAAAAGCAAAGGAAAAAAATTAGTACCTATTTTCAGCGAAGAGATTTGAAAAACACAGAAGAATAAGGTAAACTATATTTTCTCAATCCTTAACTTACTGATAGTTATTATTTTACTAACCAAGGGATAGAAACAACACTAACAACTTAAGGTGTTCTTATATTGCAAGATATTTCGTATTAGATTCAATAAAGATTCTTTTAGTTTATACCAAGCACTCTAGTGTACATATGAGGAGTATTTGGTACCCACTAATTGACGAGAAGAACATAGTTTTTGTGCAAACAAAATAAAATTCTTCTTTTCTTCTACAAGTAGTTGTATTAGTCAGGGTGTAAGAACAAATAGAGAACAAGATATAGTTCCTATCTATATATGTGCTACTTAAGTGATTGACAAAGAATCAATGCTCAGTTCCATAAGAATGAAAGCAGGGGAGTTAACTAGATTTGAAGGATTGGACCAACTATGTTGGTAATTCATGAAGTTAATTGTAACGACCCGACTGGTCATTTTGCGTTTTAGAACTCTGTTCCCTTAAATAAAACTACCCGCACTTGCTTTAACTAAATTATGGCTTGCGGGGACGGGTGGTTCGAAAGTTGGAAGAGTTTTGAGTAAGAATATGTCCATTTGCTTCTTTAAGTTTCTCTAAAAAGGCCAAGTTTGACTTCGGTCAACTTTCTTGGTAAACGGACCCAAATTTGTAATTTGACGATCCCGGAGGGTCCATGGGAAAATATGGGACCTGGGCGTATGTCCGGAATCGAATTTCGAGGTCCTTAGCCCGAGCAATAAATTTTTCTGAAAAATTGTTAAATTGAAGTTTTAAAGGATTTAATAAACTAAGAAATCATTGATCTCCTAGGTACCGGGCTCAGATTTTAGTTCCAAAGCTTGGTACATGTCCGAAATATCAGTTAAGAGTTACATGTGAAATTGGTGTCAATCCGAGTAGTTTAAGGGCGTTTTGACCCGTTAGAAGGAAATTAAGAACTTGGAGTTCAATGGATTGATTCATTTGGTTTTAGGACGTGATTCCTAGATTTAGCATTATTTTGAGTGATTCGAGGGTTCGAGTAGGTCCGCCTCGTGATTACAGACTTGTCGGTATATTCGGGCGGGGCACGGGAGCCCCGAGCATCAAACGAGCGAGGCTCGAGTGAGGTTAAAACTTGGAAAAGGACAGAAGTTTGCTGCTTTTATCATAACCGCATCTGCGGTTCTTGGACCGCAGAAGCGGGACCGTAGATGCAGTCATTTGATTGCGGAAGCGGAAAGGGGCAGGCCATGGGAAATCGCAGAAGCGGCCCAGGGACCGTAGAAGCGGTTCCGCCTATGCATCCCCCCAGACCGCAGAAGCGGTCCAGCTCCCTATGGCCCAAAGCCGCAGAAGCAGCCAATATCCGCAGAAGCGAAAATACCTCCACTAAAGCGAAATTAGCTGGGGGCAGAAGAGTTCATTTAATACGAACTCAAATCCATTTCTCTCATTTTTCACTCCACACTTAGGCGATTTTGCAGCTTCCAAAGAGAGGGTTTCTACATATCATCACGAGGTAAGTAATTTCCACTCCCCCTTAGTTTAAATACAAGAACATTAGGTAGATTAAACACTAAAAATCAAGGGTTAGAGATAGACCTAGGGTTTTAATAAAACTAAGATTTGAGCATGTAAGTTTCCATGTAATGAGCTAGAAATCATATATTTGTGATCCTTAAGTGATAGAGAACAACTTCCTTCGAAAAATCTCGGAATTCGGACATGTGGGCCCGGGGTCGAAATTTAGGAAACTTGTGGGAAAGGTTGGAAAATCACTTAAATGATTAGAATTCAACCTTGTAAGCCTTTATTGACTTGTCCTTACTTTATTTTTAATTAGTTGGTGCTCGTTCGGCTACGAATTGAGGGTTTGAGCTTGTTCTTGATATTGGAAGTGCGCTTCGGAGCAAGGTGAGTCTCCTTTCTAACCTTGTGAGAGGGAATTGTCCCCATCGGAATTATAAATGAGTAATTATTGCTAAATGCGGGGGCTACGCACGTACTAGGTGACGAGAGTCCGTGCGTAGCAACTATAAATGTTAATTGCTTGGGTAGTTAGGACCCACATCATACATAATTGGGGAATATCTCTTATTATAATTGCCGATATGATCATTTATGATTTGCTAGAGACTTGAGAAAAAATGAAAAGTGAACGTTGTAACTTGTCGAGCCTTGGTAGGAGTTTCCTTGTATATAAATGAGCCTTTGTGTTCCTTCTTGATGTTTTCTTGATAATTATGGATCGGACCGATCGCGGTGAGAATATATGCATCTATTGTTCGGGCCATTCGACCCTCGGCAGTGCACATTTTATTTTCTGTTAGAGTGGGCCGTCGACCTCGGCATGATTTCGCATGATATATATATATATGCTTAAGTTTAGACATGATATGATTACTTGTTAAGTATGTAAAGCAAAGAAAATGGTAATTGAATTATGGTCAAGAACATGAATATGACTCCTCATTTAAACTTGTTGTTATTGGAGATCCTCCCTGCTGTATATCTCACATTATTATTATATTATCTTGACCTTAGTAAGTATCAAATCAAACTCTCGTCTCTACTTCTCCGAGATTAGACGGGATACTTACTGGGTACATATTGTTTATGTACTCATGCTACGCTTCTGTACTTAAATGTACAGGATTTGAGCCAGTGGATCTGGACATCATTCTGGTGCGTATCAGTGAGCGCATCTGGGACTTCTACGGTGAGCTACTTCTCTTTCATGCCGATCCGCAGCCGAAGAAGTCTTTCTCTGTACTTTTGTTTCTGTCTATCCTTATTCAGACAGTAGGATAGTATATTATTCTTTTGTGTATATTCCACTAGCTGACCATAGCTTGTGACACCAGATTCTAGCACACACGTTGGTAGACATTTATTTTTGGGTTATATAACTATTTTGGTACATTATTTACCACTCTTGGCCTTAACTTAAATTTTGAAAATCTGTTATACTTGGTTTTTGGTAAAAGTAAAATGAGAACTTAATTATACTTTCGCGTTGGCTGGCCTGACAATGGCATCGGGCCCATCATGACCTATTATGGAAAATGGGTAGTGATAACATGGTATCAGAGCACTAGGTTCACATAGGTCTCATAAGTTATGGGCAAACCTAATAGAGTCTTGTAGATCGGTACGGAAACGTCTGTATTTATCTTTGAGAGGCTATAGGGTATTAGAAAAGACTACTCTTTATCCATTTTCCATCATGTCAGTGTACTAAATTTCCTCTTCTATTCTCTCACAGATGGTGAGAACTCGTACCGCTGACGTACCGGACCCGGGAGGAGCTGCTCCCCCCATTGCTAGAGGCCGAGGTAGAGGTCGGGGGAGGGATCCAGCCCGTGGTAGGGGGCGAGGGCGTCCCAGAGCCATTCCAGTTGCACCACCAGCAGATCCTACGAGGGATCCGATCATTGAGGAGCAGGGCAAGGTGCCCGCAGTTGATCCTACCCCGATTGATTTCATGAAAGCACCGGGATTTCAGGAGGTCATGTACAGCATGCTTCGGTTCATGTATAATATGACTCAGTCTGGTTTATTTCCAGCAGATCCAGATACCTCATAGGCAGGAGGGGGAGCACAGACCCCTACCGCTCGGGCTCTAGGTCAAACAGTCATATTTTATCATACTCCGGGTGCATTACCTGCGGAGGGGGTTCAGCCAATTGCTGTAGTGGCACCCGAGCCTAGGCCAGTTGTGGACGGAAATCCGTAGAAGTTATTGGACAGATGGACCAGGTTGCACCCTCTAGTCTTCGGGGGTGAGCATCATGAGGATGCCCAGGATTTCATTGACAGGTGCAGGGATAGACTGCATAACATGAGGATATTGGAGTCGCATGGAGTCGACTTCACTACTTTTTAGCTGGAGGGTAGAGCCCGTAGATGGTGGCAGTCTTATGCACTTAGCAGACCAGCAGGTTCTCCTCCCCTCACTTGGGGTCAGTTCACTCAGTTATTTCTGGATCGGTGCATTCCACCCTCTGAGAGGGAAGAGTTGCGTCATCAGTTTGAGCATCTAGAGCAGGGTCAGATGTCAGTGACCGATTATGAAGCAAGTTTCTCTGAGTTGTCTCGCCATGCACTTATGATACTTCCCACAGAGGCAGAGATAGTACGGAGACTATCCGGTCGAGAGGTAGAGATGGGCACTGGGTATCAGGTAGTACTTGAGATTGCTCGCAGGATTGAGGGTTACCGTCTGAGGGGTAGAGAGCAGATGCAGTAGGATAAGAGTGCCAGATTTTCCGGAGAGTTCAGAGGTGCCTCAACTAGGGGTAGAGGTCAGTTTGGGAGGGGTCAGCCCAGTAGGCCCCCAATTTCAGCACCACCACCTGCTCGGGGTGCTCCAGCGCGCTCCTATTTCAGAGCTATTCCTGAGAGTTCTTATCGCCTGCCAGCTATCCAGGGTTCATCCAGTGGGTATTCAGGTCCTCCGGATTCCTCCAGTTCCTATTTTAGTGCTACGCCGGAAAGTTCATACCGTCCACCGGCTATTCAGGCTTCTTTTAGTGGGCCTTCTGGTTTTCAGAGTCAGCCATCCGGACAACAAGCTGCCGTACCATGTTGTTTTGAGTGCGGGGACCCATGTCACATGAGGAGATACTGCCCCTGGCTTAGGGGAAAGGTAGTGCAACAGGGGCAGCAACCCATGACTCTAGCACCAGCATCCCAGACACCTAGAGGTGGAGGGCAGACTGGTAGAGGCCGTCCCAAGGGTGGAGGCCAGACAAGGAGAGGTCAGCCAGCTACTACTCAGTCAGGTGGAGGCCAGACAACCGGTGCTCCAGCTAGATTCTATGCTCTTCCAGCCAGGCCAGATGCATTGGCCTTAGATACCGTCATCACATGTATTATTTCCATCAGTGGTAGGGGTGCTTTGATATTATTTGATCCAGGGTCTACTTATTCATATGTGTCATCTCTATTTTCTCGATTCCTGGTCACTTCTCCTGAGCCTTTGGATGTTTCTATTCATGTGTCCACTCCCGTGGGTGATTCTGTGGTTGTGGACCAGATCTACCGGTCTTGTGTGGTTAATTTCTATGGTTTCGAGACTAGAGCAGATCTTTTGTTGCTCGATATGATCGATTTTGAGGTTATCCTAGGCATGGATTGGTTATCTCCATATCACGGTGTTCTAGATTGCCATGCTAAGACTGTTTCACTAGTGATGCCAGGATTGTCGAGATTGGAGTGGAAGGGTTCCACAGTTGATATGCCTAGCAGGGTTATTTCTTTCCTGAAGGCTCAGCACATGGTTGAGAAAGGGTGTTTGGCTTATTTAGCTTATGTGCAAGACACCACCGCAGAGTCTTCGACGATTGATTTAGTGCCAGTAATCCGAGAGTTCTTCGATGTTTTTCCTTCTGATCTTTCTGGCATGCCTCCAGATCATGATATTGATTTCTATATTGATTGGCTCCAGGCACTCAGCCTATATCCTTCCCACGGTACCGTATGTCTCCCAAGGAGCTGAAGGAGTAGTTGGACGAATTGTTGCAAAGGGGTTTGTTAGGCCCAGTGTGTTGCCTTGGGGTGCACCAGTGCTATTTGTAAAGAAGAAGGATAGGACTATGCGGATGTGCATTGATTACCGCCAGTTGAACAAGGTCACCATCAAGAACAAGTATCCATTACCTCGTATTGACGATTTGTTCGACCAACTGTAGGGTGCTAGGGTGTTCTCTAAGATTGACTTGAGGTCAGGGTATCATCAGCTGAAGATTCAAGATTCAGACGTTCCAAAGACTACATTCAGGACTAAATATGGCCACTATGAGTTCCTGGTGATGTCATTTGGCTTGACTAATGCCCCAGCGGATTTTATGGATTTGGTGAGCAGGGTGTTTAGGCCTTATATTGATTCCTTTGTTATTATCTTCATTGACGACATCTTGATATACTCACGTAGCCTGGGGGAGGACGAGCATCATTTAGGAGTAGTGCTTCAGACCTTACGAGAACAGAAGCTGTATGCTAAGTTCTCCAAGTATGAGTTTTGGCTAGAGCCAGTGGCATTCTTGGGGCATGTAGTCTCAGGAGAGGGTATTAAAGTGGATCCTAAGAAGATTGAGGCAGTTCGTAGTTGGCCACGTCCTACTTCAGTGACTGAGATCAGGAGTTTCCTGGGGTTGGCAGGTTACTACCGGCGATTTGTGCAGGGCTTTTCATCTATTGCATCATCTATAACTAGATTGACCCAAAAGGGTGCCCCATTCTGTTGGTACGATGATTGTAAGGAGAGCTTCCAGAAGCTTAAGACGGCTTTGACTACAACACCAGTTCTTGTATTGCATACCGGTTCAGGGATGTTTACGGTATATTGCGACGCTTCTCGCATTGGTTTGGGATGTGTATTGATGCAATAGGGGCGAGTTATTGCATATGCTTCATGCCAGCTGAAGGTCCATGAGAAGAATTACCCTGTGCACGACCTAGAGTTGGCATCGATTGTTCATGCTCTTAAGATACGGAGACATTATTTGTATGGGGTGTCATGTGAGGTTTACACAGACTATCGCAGCTTGCAGCATTTGTTCAAGCAGAGGGATCTCAACTTGAGGAAGCGCAGGTGGCTTGAGTTACTAAAGGATTATGACACTACCATTATTTATCATCCAGGTAAGGCGAATGTAGTCGCGGATGCCTTGAGCAGAAAGGCGGAGAGTATAGGTAGCTTGGCATTCATTCCTGCTGAGATGAGACCATTAGCTTTGGACATCCAGTCTTTAGCTAAGAGACTTGTAAGATTGGACATTTCGGAGCCCAACCGAGTTCTAGCGTGTGTGGTTGCTCAGTCTTTGTTGTTGGGGCAGATTAAGGCCGACAGTTCGATGATCCACATTTGGCGGTTCTCAGAGAGACGGTATTTCAGGGAGGTGCCAAGGAGATTTCTATTGGCGAGGATGGTATGTTACGGCTTCAGGGCCGTGTGTGTGTTCCTAATATTGATGGCTTGAGAGAGAGGATTATACAGGAGACCCACAGTTCGAGGTACTCCATTCATTAGGGTGCCACGAAGATGTATCGTGACTTGAGGTAGCATTACTGGTGGAAGAGGATGAAGAAGGACATCGTGGAGTATGTAGCTAAATGTTTGAATTGCCAGCAGGTCAAATATAAGCCCCAGAGGCCAGGTGGCCTACTTCAGCGGATGCTCATTCCGAAATGGAAGTGGGAGCGCATCACCATGGATTTCATGGTCGGCTTGCCACAGACTTTGTGGGAGGTTGATTCAGTGTGGGTTATTGTGGATAGGTTGACCAAGTCAGTGCACTTCATTCCAGTGGCGACTACTTATTCAGCGGAGAGATATGCTCAGATTTACATTCAGGAGATAGTTAGGTTGCACGGTGTGCCAGTTTCCATCATATCAGACAGAGGCCCTCAGTTCACTTCCCATTTCTGGAGAGATGTTCAGAGTGAGTTGGGGACCCGTGTAGAGCTTAGCACGGCATTCCATCCTCAGACCGACGGGCAGTCGGAGAGGACAGTTAAGATTTTAGAGGATATGCTTAGAGCATGTGTGATTTACTTTGGAGGGTAGTGGGATCAGTTCTTACCCTTGGTGGAGTTTGCATATAATTACAGCTATCATTCCAGCATAGAGATGGCCCCGTATGAGGCATTGTATGGCCGGCGTTGTCGTTCTCCTATCGGGTGGTTTGAGCCTGGTGAGGCTAAGTTACTTGGTACAGATTTGGTTCAGGATGCCTTGGATAAGGTAAAGTTGATTCAGGAGAGGCTTCGCATAGCTCAGTCCAGGAAAAAGAGTTACACGGATCAGAGGGTGCGTGATGTATCATTCATGATTGGCGAGAAGGTTCTCTTGAAAGTCTCGCCAATGAAGGGCATTATGAGGTTTGGAAAAAAGGGCAAGCTAAGCCCAAGGTTTATTGGTCCCTTTGAGGTGTTGAGGCAAGTTGGAGAGGTTGCCTATGAGCTTGGTTTACCTCCTAGTTTATCGGGAGTTCATCTAGTTTTCCATGTATCGATGCTTTGGAAGTATCATGCCGACCTATCACATGTGTTGGACTTCAGTACCATTCAGTTAGATGAGAGCTTGGGCTACGAGTAGGAGCCAATCGCCATTATTGGTAGACAGGATCACCGGTTGAGGTCCAAGAGGATTTTCGTGGTAAGGGTCCAGTGGAGGGGCCAACCAGTTGAGGAGGCGACCTGGGATTGCGAGGAGGACATGCGGAGCAAATATCCCCACCTATTCAGCAGTCCAGGTACTTTTCTATGTCCGTTCGAGGACGAACGTTTGTTTAAGAGGTGGAGAATGTAATGATCCGACTGGTCGTTTTGCATTTTAGAACCCCGTTCCCTTAAATAAAACTTCCCGCACTTGCTTTAACTAAATTATGACTTGCGGGGATGGGTGGTTCGGAGATTGGAAGAGTTTTGAGTAAGAATATGTCAATTTGCTTCTTTAAGTTTCTCTAAAAAGGCTAGGTTTGACTTTGGTCAACTTTCTTGGGAAACGGACCCGGATTCGTGATTTTATGATCCCGAAGGGTCCGTGGGAAAATATGGGACCTGGGCGTATGCCCGGAATCGAATTCCGAGGTCCCTAGCCCGAGTAATGAATTTTTCTGTGAAATTGTTAAATTGAAGTTTTAAAGGATTTAATAAACTAAGAAATCATTGATCTCCTAGATATCGGGCTCAGATTTTAGTTCTGAAATTTGGTACAGGTCCGAAATATCAGTTAAGACTTACCCATGAAATTTGGTGTCAATCCGAGTAGTTTAAGTGCGTTTTGACCCGTTAGAAAGAAATTAAGAACTTGTAGTTCAATGGATTTATTCATTTGGTTTTAGGACGTGATTCCTAGATTTAGCGTTATTTTGAGTGATTCGAGGGTTCGAGTAGGTCCACCTCATGATTTCGGGCTTGTCGGTATGTTCGGGCGGGGCACGGGAGCCCTGAGCATCAAACGAGCAAGGCTCGAGTGAAGTTAAAACTTGAAAAAGAACTGAAGTTTGCTACTTCTGTCATAACCGCATCTGTGGTTCTTGGACCGCAGAAGCGGGACCGCAGATGCGGTTATTGTATCGCGAAAGCGGAATGGTCAGGCCATAGGAAACCGCAGAAGCGGCCCAGGGACTGCAGAAGCGGTTCCGCCTCTGCGTCCCCTAGACCACAGAAGCGGTCCAGCTCCTTATTGCACAAAGCCGCAGAAGCGGCCAATATCTGCAGAAGTGGATTCCGCATAAGCGGAAATACCTCTGCAGAAGCGAAATTAGCTGGGGGCAGAAGAGTTCATTTAATACGATCTCAAACCCATTTCTCTCATTTTTCACTCCACACTTAGGCGATTTTGGGGCTTTCAAAGGGAGGGTTTCCACATATCATCACGAGGTAAGTAATTTCCACTCCCCCTTAGTTTAAATACATGAACATTAGGTAGATTAAACGCTAAAAAACTAACTAAAAATCAAGAGTTAGTACTAGACCTAGAATTTTAATAAAACTAAGATTTGAGCATGTAAGTTGCCATATAATGAGCTAGAAATCATATATTTGTGATCCTTAGGTGATAGAGAACAACTTCCTTCGAAAAATCTCGGAATCCGGGCATGGGGGCCTGGGGTCGGAATTTAGGAAACTTGTGGGAAAGGTTGGGAAATCACTTAAATGGTTAGAATTCAACCTTGTAAGCCTTTATTGACTTGTCCTTACTTTATTTTTAATTAGTTGGTACTCTTTCGGCTACGAATTGAGTGTTTGGGATTGTTCTTGATATTGGAAGTGCGCTTCGGAGCAAGGTTAGTCTCCTTTCGAACCTTGTGAGAGGGAATTATCCCCATAGGAATTATAAATGAGTAATTATTGCTAAATGCGGGGCCTACGCACGTACTAAGTGACGAGAGTCCGTGTGTAGCTGCTATAAATGTTAATTTCTTAGGTAGTTAGGATCCACATCATGCCTAATTGGGGAATATCTCTTATTATAATTGTCGATATGATCATTTATGATTTGCTAGAGACTTGAGAAAAAATGAAAAGTGAATGTATGAACTTGTTGAGCCTTGATAGGAGTTTCCTTGTATATAAATGAGCATTTGTGTTCCTTCTTGAAGTTTTCTTGATAACTATGGATCGGGCCGATCGCCTCGGTGAGAATAGATACATCTATGGTTCGGGTCATTCGACCCTCGGCAGTGCACAGTTTATTTTCTGTTGGAGCGGGCCATCGACCTCGACATGATTGCGCATGATGTATATATATGCTTAAGTTTAGACATGATATGATTACTTGTTAAGTATGTAATGGTAATTGAATTATGGTCAAGAACATGAATATGACTTCTCATTTAAACTTGTTGTTATTGGAGATCCTCCCTGCTGTATATCTCACATTATTATTATATTATCTTGACTTTTGTAAGTATCAAGTCGACCTCTCGTCTCTACTTCTCCGAGATAAGACGGTATACTTACTAGGTACATATTACTTATGTACTCATGCTACGCTTCTGTACTTAAATGTACTGGATTTGAGCCAGGTGGATCTGGACATCATTCTGGTGCGTATTAGTGAGCACATCTGGGACTTCTACGGTGAGCTGCTTCTCTTTCACACTGATCCGCAGCCGAAGAAGTCTTTCTCTGTACTTTTGTTTCTGTTTATCCTGATTTAGATAAGAGGATAGTTTATTATTCTTTTGTGTATATTCCACTAGCTGTCCGTAGCTTGTGACACCAGATTTTAGCACACACGTTGGTAGACATTCATTTTTGGGTTGTATAACTATTTTGGTACATTATTTACCACTCTTGGCCTTAACTTAAATTTTGAAAATATTTTACACTTGGTTTTTGGTAAAAGTAAAATGAGAACTTAATTATACTTCCGCGTTGGCTGGCCTAACAATGGCGTCGGTCATGACCTATTATGAAAAATAGGTCATGACATTAATAAATAGATTGGTTTGATTACAAATAGGTAGTTGAAGAAGTTGAATGAAGTGCTCGAGATGACGCGTTTGGTCCTGCACGAGTACTGTGAGTAGTAACCGTACTGAAATTTATATCATAACTTGCATGATTTACACATAATTTTTTAATATGATTATGTTACCGATTATTTTGAGTTGCATGTGGGACAAGTCTTTTACTCGATATGATACCGAAATAGTTATTTGAGATGATAACCATTGTTTTAAATATTCCCGTTGTCACTAGATCTGTTTTACCGTTACTTGAATTTACTATTATCGAAATGAAATTACATGATTTGGTAAGAACCGAAATGTCCTATATTTTTTTAAAATATTTTTCTACAAGTATATACGGATTACAGAGACAAGTATAAATGGGAGTAGATATTCAAGGATTCCGTAGCTAGAGCCGGTTGGTTAGACCTGGTGCACCTTGTAATTATCGATTATCGTTATTGCCCTCGCTAGTGGAAAGATAGAACTAGCATACTGTTACTGATTTTCCTCGAGTAGGGACTACCGTTATATTTGATTTCTTGCGAAGAAGTCCACAGTTATACCGATTACATGATCCATTCATTGAAACCTCCCTAATATGAATATTGATATTATAAAGTGTTTGCCAAGCTTATTAGTGAATTGTCAATTGTATTATACTCAAGAAAACCATGATGAGACCGAAAAGTAATTATAATTTTTGAAAGAGCATTCTTATGATATTTTCTGTTTAATACACTAGCATATTTTCTGATTTGTCCCCTAATTAAAATGATTGTGATTAAGTATTATTACTCACTGAGCTAGTGACCCATTCCCCGTTGTTACTTTTACAGAGACAACAATAGGCGCAAGCGAGGAATTTGTAAATTAGAGTAAACGGGTTGGCAATTTTTGGTGAGCGCCACATTTATTCGCTTGGGAAAAAATTGTTATTTATTTGTTATAGTCTCTTTCTTGAAACTATTAGATTCGCTCCATAATCATTTTTATGAGTGTCATAATTTTTCTTTTATTGATATATACTTGTGACTCTTATTAGAATTTCCTATCGTATAGTTAGAGATGAAGTTAGTATTATTATATTGGAGATACTTCGTAAATGAGGATTATAACTTGTCTAGTCGATATAGGTTGGTTGTGTTGTTGTCACGACCCAAAAACCAATCCTATCGTGATAGCGCCTATCGTGGTACTAGGCAAGCTGATACATTACTAAAAAAACGAGATTTTCATTTTCAAGATAATTTCCAAAGCTATTTAATATAAAACCTTCATAAGGAGTATAAATTAAAACAAAAATGCGAAAAAGAAAGTCCGAAAGTCCAACATCCGGGTATCACTAGTCATGAGCATCTACTACAACCGTCTGATAATATCAAGACTAACATAGTCTGGAAATAACTGAAAACAACTAAGGGAAGATGAAGATGGAGGAAAGCAGAGTTGCGATTGCCAGGCAGCTAGCTACCTTGCTAACTCTGATGGATCTGTAACTGAATAATCAACACCAGCTACCGGGTCCAGAAATACCTGGATTACACAAGGTGCAAGCAGTAATGTGAGTACGCCAACTCAGTAAGTAACCAAAGTAAATAAAGGCTGAGAAAGAGTGACGAACAATAATGTATATAAGTTCATATCATGAAATCTCAGAAAAAGTACATCAGGCTTTTAAAAGCAGAGTTTGAATCAAATCATTTCATTTAAACTCAGTTTTAGTAAAATCATTTGAAGATATTTTTCAACAGCTCTCAAAAATAGGCTTAGTGCAACAGTGAGCAAAAACGATAAAAACATAAACAGCCCCTCGGGCAAAATATCACCTCATAAGCAGCCCATCGGAAAAAACATCACTCATATACATCCCCTCAGGCAACCTCACAGTCACTCGTATACAGCCCCTCGGGAATACCTCACCATTGCTCATATAAGCCCCTCGGGCAAAATATCACTCATATACAGCTGCTTGGGCAAAACATCACTTAGGGTACCCGCGCTCACTGGGGTGTGCAGACTCCGGAGGGGCTTCTTCAACCCAAGCGCTATAACAAGCCACCTCATGGCATAAATCAATAAAGCCCCTGGCCTTAATCAATCATGAATCAGTAACAACATGTTGCAACGTGCAGCCCGATCCCATAAATATCCTCACAAATCAGGCCCTCGACTTCACTCAATCATGAATCAGTAACAACATATTGCGGCGTGCAGCCCAATCCTATAAATATTCTCACAAATTAGGCTCTCGCCCTTACTCAGTCATAAACCTCTCAAGCCACGTGGACTCTCAGTAAAAATATGGTACTCGGCCCAAAACAACATTTATATGCATCAAAATAGAGTAATAAAGATTGAGTTATGAAATCAATAAGTATAACATGACTGAGTATAGATTTTCAATCAAAAACAGTGAGAGGTTAGTAAGAAAAAGTCCCCTCAAGGTCCAAACAGCTCTGGCACAAGACCTAAATATGGCATTCAGCCCAATTTATCGAAACTCTTTCTAGAACACGTAAGTATCACATAGTTTCAACCAAATATGCAACTTTACAGTTGCTACGGGACGGACCAAGTCACAATACCCAACGGTGCACACCCATGCCCGTCACCTAGTATGTGCATCACCTCAAAATAGTAAACAGTACGAAATCCGGGGTTTCATACTCTTAGGTCTAGATTTACAATCCTTACTTACCTCAAACCGGCCAAATCTCTACTCTGCGATACTCTTGCCCCTCGACTCGGCCTCCAATTGCTCCGAATCTATTCACAACCAGAACAATACCATCAACATGCACTAATGGAATGAATTCCACAAGAAAAACTATCAAATTAGGCACAAATCCCGAAATCCTCTCAAACCCGGTCCCCGAGCCCATGTCTCGAAATATGACAAAGTCACAAAACTAGAAAGAACTTTCACTTACGAGTCCATATATATGAAATTTATTAAAATCCGACTCCATTTGACCTCTCAAATCCTCAATCAAACTCTCCAAAAATCCCAAGTCCTAACCCCTAATTTTCACCCTTAATCTTCACTAATTACATGATTGAAAAACGAGAAATTACCATAAATATGAGTATTAGGGATCAAATAACTTACTTTAATGAAAACCCTTTTGAATCCCTCTTCAAATTACTCAAAAGCTCCAAAACCGGATAAAAATGGTGAAGAATGATCCAAAATTCGCGAAGTCCACAATTTATACATTCTGCCCAGAACTTTCGCATCTACGGTCCAATAGTAACATCTATGACGCTGCACCTGCGAAAAATCCATTGCAGGTGCGGTTCTCACTTATGCCCTCAGAAACCACTTCTACGGTCCAATCCACGCATCATCGGTCTCGCAGATAAGACCTCACCTACGTACTTGAGGACCCAGCCTATCTCAACACTATCCACACCTGCGGCCACCTCTTCGCTTCTGCGGGTTCACACCTGCAGCTCCCACTATGCAGGTGCGGTTATGACAGCTGAGTTCCAACCTCAGCAACTCTTTCAAATTTCAAGACTCTCCGATAATATCCCAAATCATCCCGAGTCCCTCGGGACCTCAACCAATAATACCAACAAGTCATATATTCAAACTTGGTGGAACCTTCGAATCGCTTAAAACAACAGCAAAACATAATCACCCTCGGTTTCAAGCTTAAGAACTTTTAAACTTCCAAATTCTGCAAACAATGTCGAAAACTACTAAATCACCTCCGGATAACCTGAAATTTTGCACATACGTCACAAATGATACTACAAACCTACTCCAACATCCGAAATTCCATTCCGACCCCGATACCAAAAATTTCCACTGTCGACCAAAATCGCCGAAATTTCAACTTTCGCCGATTCAAGCCTAATTCACCACGGACCTCCAAATCATATTCCGGACGCGCTCTCAAGTCCAAAATCACCTAACGGAGCTAAAAACCATCAAAATTCAAAATCTGAGGTCGAATACTAAAAAGTCAAAATTTGGTCAAACCTTTCTAATTTAAAGCTTCAAGCTAAGACCATTCTCCCAAATCAATTCCGGATAACCTGAAACCAAAAATCGACGATTTACATAAGTCATAATATATTATACGGAGTTACTCGTGCCCTCAAATAATCGAGCGAAGTGCAATTGTTCAAAACGACCGGCCGGGTCATTACAGATGTTGATTTCTAAGATATGTTTTTTTTTTGGATACACGAAAAATAGGGAAAACTCTATCCGTTTTTCTATAAAATACCGATATGATTTTCTTGGTAGCACTTGCTCCTAAGCGCCGGTCACGATCCAAAATTGGGTCGTGACAGTGTTCTGCAAAATTTGGCTTGTGGAATTGGGTTTTGAATTGGTTTTTATTGACAATATCACTTTGATATGTTTCATTCCTTGTTTTCCCTTAATAATTTATTTCGTTCACCCATTTTCTTAAATTGTTAGCTTTCTTATTCTGTCTTTTATAGTGCTTGAATATATCTCATGCATTTAAATTCATTGAAAAAAACGAGTGAAAGAAATAAAATTAAGAAGGCAGAAACATATTTCTGTCAGTAAATCCTTCCGGGCAGAATCTTCAGCCATGGTAAGATATAGGGATGTGCATTCGAATCGGTTTATCGATAAATCGAATCGATTATTTGTTATCGATTTATCGATATCGGTTTATCGATTTATCGATTTCGGTTTCGATTTCGAAATTTTTCTTATCGAGTTATCGATTTCGATTTCGATTTGTCCTTTTCGGTTTATCGGTTTATCGATAAACCTATAAGATATACTAAAAATTTAAATTTTTTAATTCTTTTTTAAAAAAATTAATTTTTTTTAACCCTTATTTTATAATACCATTTCCTTTACTCTAAGTCTCTAACCCTATTATTTCCTCTAGCACATTTAAGGAATGATCATATTTAAAGCTCAAGGGAATGGAGTTTAAATTAATGAAAAATAAAATTAGTCCTGATGATGTATTTTCTTTTTATACCGTTGGAGTGTTGGTGGAATACATTTAATCTCTTACTTTAGTTTCGTTGCATATGCTTGTTGATATAATTTTTATGTTATAAATGATGTTCGTCTTATTTTAGCTTCTTTTTGTCCATATTAGTTAGGCGTGTTTATAGCGATATACTTTCCGTGGAATCCGCCAAATTTTCTTATTGATGTAATCGATAACCAAATCGATAAGCCCCAAAAATCGATAAATCGAAATCGAAAAAATCAAAAACTTATTGAAACGATAACGATAAACATATGTACAAATCGATAATCGATAAGGGTCAAAATCGAATCGATAAATCGAAATCGAAAAAATCAAAAACTTATTGAAACGATAACGATAAACATATGTACAAATCGATAATCGATAAGGGTCAAAATCGAATCGATAAATCGAATGCAACCCCTAGTGAGATATTTCATTTATTTTGGCCAATTTTCTTATTATTCTTTATTCAATAGCGCAATTTGACTTAACTTGTTAAAGAGATCCAAATACAAGAAATGAGTCAAAACTTCAGAAAGTTTGGGAGTTATTTATTCACATGAAGATAAATACACTGTGGGTTAATGATACCTCCACTAAATTGGACATACACACAAACTCAAACTTTTTACTCATAGCACATGAGTATGTCAAAACAAAAGTTGAAAGCTGGAACTTGTATAACTTGTCTGTAGGAGAAGGCTAAAGAATTCATTGCAGAGCAAGTTCAGGAATTGGAAGTGGGTACTGATTATTAGTGGTGCCTTTGTGAAAATTGGTGGAAGTGTAGGGAAATGAGAGCAAAAAATTTCAATAATAAAACTGCAATATTAAAATAAATAGATATAAAGATTGACTTGAGTCGTGCTAGACACTATCCTAAGAAACTATTTCAGCAGTGTGAAATATCTCTCCATGATTAAACAAGTCTACCTCTATTTGGGAGGATACAAGAATCAGCAAAAAATTAAATTACATACCGAGCTATTTAAAAGAGGGGAAGAAAGAAAGTAGACTACAAAAGGTTAAGGAGGAAAGAAAAGGAAGCTGAAGAGGAATAAAAATGCAAAGAAAAAGATGTTGATAATTGATGGCTATTTTGAAGGCTTATTTATAGCCTTTGAGTGAATCTTAGAGCATGACAATGTACAACACTTGTCTTCAATTTCTCATGCAAGAATGCCACATGGATAGACATTTGTCCAATTTTTGAAAATATCACAACAATTTTCCCACGTATCTTCAAAAAATTCACAAAAAGAAGAGTAAGATTTGCTGGATTTGTATGGTCCAAATGCAATGGGTTTGGTGTCTTTTGGACTATAAACCAAACTTAGACCAATAAAACTTAGCTCACAGAATTATTGGTGAAATACAATATTTCTATGAACCACTAATTCTTATTGTAAGTCAGAGATTTAATCAATCACATTTTGACCCTCACAATTTTGTTGTTTAACACGGTTGCGCCACTAGGCCATGCACGTGCTTGGTTATTCATGAGAACTCTAGAGACTAGGCCAAAATTTCATAGGAGCGGCCTCACTCCACTCTCATATAGGTGAATTCATCAAGTGTATACTGCTTTTAAATACATCATCCATAAGGACTATGAATTTTATTAAGAGTTATAACTCAACCTCTCAATTAGTAGAAGTCAAGCACTCTCTTTTAGTACTTCAGTGTCAATATCGGCTTGTTATTACCCATATGAACCTACTTCATGGGATCTCCAATCACATAGGTTGGATTACCATCTCCATTGACAACATGTCGGCCTTAACCCCATCTCTTTTGAGGTTTGAAGAATTAATTTTCTTCCCACAGGTTTAGTCAGAGGATCGACCAAATTTATTTCTGACTTCACATAGTCAATGGAAATTATTCCATCTCTCAACTATTTTTTATGACATCATGTCTCAATTTAATGTGTCTACTTTTACAATTATAAGATTTATTCTTTGCTATAGCTATTGCCGCTTGGAAATCACAATGTATAGACACAGGAAGCAATACGGTGTCACGACCCCAGTTCGCCCACCGTGAACATGTCGTGATGGCACCTAGTCCCTATAACTAGGTAAGCCTAAAAATGTGGAAAACAACATAACTTGCAGAATAATTAATTAAAACTGAAAAACTAAAAGAAAAACTGTATATAAATGCCGCTCGGCATATACAACTCAATAATGTGAAAGTCTACAATATCACTTAAAAACCCAAAAACTCACGGGAACACAAGCTAGAGGAAGTACTGAAAAATACTCTAATCTCCAGAGATGTCTACAACAAGAGTACGATAGAAGGCTAAATACTACAGATAAAGTAAAGAAGGAGATTCTTTGGTCTGCGAACGCGGCAGATGTACCTCAAAGAATACGTAGCTCTCCCTACCTCAAGGATAGTGCACCTGAGATGGAGTACCTGGATCTGCACATGAAAAACATGCGCAGAAAGGGCATGAGTACACCACAACGGTACTTAGTAAGTGCCAAGCCTAACCTCGGTTGGGTAGTGACGAGGAAGGTCAGGGCCCTACTGAAAACAATAACAATAATAATAAGTCTTGCAACAGTAAGAAATATACAGAAATAATGGGTACAACTATGAAGTAAGACAGGTTATACGAGACAACAATTAACATTTAGAGAATAAGATAACACAGAGTAAAATAGCTCAATGAAAAATACCAACAACGAGGATCTCCGAGGATACCGTCCTGTAGTCCCTTTCTTCAACTGTCCAAGGAGCTTCCGGGATACCGTCCCGTAGCCCGTCATATGATTATATTTGAAGGATCACCCGAGATACCTTTCCGTAGTCCAACTGTCAATATGCAGGGGGATCTATCGAGAATCTAACCCGCAGTCCCAAAGTAAATGTGCAGGGGGGATATACCGGAAATCTAACCTGTAGTCCCAATATAAATAAGCAGTCACAACACGAAGATATTCAGAAATGAAGCTCAAAAATATAAGGCAACGGGTAGTTCTAGCCTAACATGCTTCACGTAATGCAAACAAAGCAACTTGAGCAAATAGGCAATTTAAAACAACTAAGCATGCATTTCTAGCTAACACAATCTATAATTTGCAAATAAAATACAGCAAATAAGAAATAAACTCAGTCTAATTATTTTAAGTAAAACCGATTTTCAACAATTAGCTCAAGTACACGCTCATCACCTCACGTACAAAGCATTCAATTACCAAATATCGTATCCTAAGGAGAAATGCCCCACGCACAAGGTTAGACAATCCACTTATCTCGAACCGCCACAAAAATCAACTAGAAACCATGCCTTTGCCACGAGTATCCGACTCTAAATGGCCCAAATATATTCAATTAAATTACATATCATAAATAACATCTCAAACAACTGATTTCACAATTTAATTCAAAGCTAAGACGTAAAATTAGGTAAAATGACCAAAACTCCCCTCAGGCCAACGTCTCGGAAGGATAAAGTTTATATTTTCAGAACCCTCGTACTCTCACGAGTCTATACATAATAAGAACACTGAAATCGGAGTCCAAATGACCCCTCAAATCCTCAATTAAAGGTCTAAGAACTTTTTCCCCAATTTCTACCAAAATTTCGAAATTAAATGATGAAATTAACTGAAGATTGGTGGAATATAACTAGAAAGGATTAAAGAAACGTTATCAAATGATCTACTCTTCAATACCCTCTCAAAATCGCCCTCCCCCGAGCTCCAATTTGATTTTTCCAACTTTTGAAACTAACCCTTGAATTTCTTATTTCTGACAGAGGTTTCCACTTCTGCGGTTAAGGGACTGGTCCTGCGGTCCCCTTTTTGTGGAACCTATGCCGCTTCTGCGGTTTTCAATAACCAGCCCAGGGACCGCATCTGCGATAATAATCTCACAGGTGCGAAACCGTATCTGCAGAAATTTGTCCGCTTCTGTGGAAAAGTAAGGGAACACTAACGTCCGCTTCTGCGATGCCCATGCCGATTCTGTAGAAGCAAAAATACCAGAAGCAGAAATGCTTCAACTGCTGCAACACTTCTTCGATCTTCCCGTCAACCATGCGAAATCATCCCGAGGCCCCCGGGACCTTGACCAAAGGCACCAATAACACCTAATATCCTATTCAAACTTGTACCAATCCTTAAAAACACCTTAAACAACATCGGAAACACGAATTAATCAAGGATTTGAGCCTAAGAACTTCAAATTTTATCAAAACACGCTTTCGATAAAAAACCTAACCAAACCTCGTCCGAATGACCTAAAATTTTACACACACATCCCAAATGACATGACGGAGCTACTGCGACTTTCGGAATTCCATTTCGACCCTCGGTTCAAAATCTTACTATCGGACCGGAAACATTAAAAAAACTCAAACTTCGGCATTTCAAGCCTAAATCAGCTATGGAGCTCCAAAATACATTCCGAACATGCTCCCAACCCTGAAATCACCTAACGGAGCTAACAGAACCATCAAATTTCCATTCCGAGGCCGTCTTCCCACCGTTATGACTACGAACAACTTTCCAACACTTAAGCTCTCATTTAGGGACTAAGTGTCCCAAAACTCTCCGAAACTCAAAACCGAACATCCCGACAATTCAAATTAGCATAAATAGACTTGGGGAAAGCAGTTAATAGGGGATCAGGGAATAAATTCTTAAGATGGCCGGCTGGGTCGTCACATCCTCTTACACTTAAACATTCGTTCGTCCTCGAACGAGCATAAAGACATACCTGGAGTAGTGAAAAGATGAGGGTACTGGCTGCACATATCCCGCTCGGTCTCCAAAGTCGCCTCCTCGACCGGCTAACCTCGCCACTGAACCTTTACTGAAGCAATGTTATTTGATCTCAACTTCCTAATCTACCTGCCCAATATAGCCACTGGCTCCTCAACATAGGATAGGTCCTTGTCCAATTAGACTGAACTGAAATCCAACACGTGCGACGGGTTACCGTGATATCTCCGGAGCATCGAAACAATAAATACCGGATGAACCCCGACCAAACTAGGAGGCAAGGCAAGGTCATAAGCAACCTCCCCAACTCGTCTCAAAATCTCAAAAGAACCAATAAACCTCGGACTCAACTTCCCTTTCTTCCCAAACCTCATGACGCCTTTCATAGGCGAAACCCGAAGCAGGACCCGCTCACCAACCATATGCGAAACATCACGAACCTTCCTGTCCGTGTAGCTCTTCTGTCTGGACTGGACTGTACGGAGTCTATCCTGAATCACCTTAACCTTATCCAATGCATCCTAAACCAACTCTGTGCCCAATAGCCTGGCCTCACCCGGCTCAAACCAGCCCACCAGAGATCTACACCTCCTACCATATAAAACCTCATATGGCGCCATCTGAATGTTAGACTGATAACTGTTATTGTAAGCAAACTCCGCCAATGGAAAGAATTGATCCCAAGACCCTCCAAACTCAATCACACACGCACGGAGCATATCCTCAAGAATTTGAATAGTACGCTCGGACTGTCCATCCATTTGGGGGAAAAATTTTGTGCTCAATTCCACCCGAGTACCTAGATCCTGCTGCACGGATCTCCAGAACCGCGATGTAAACTGAGTACCTCTGTCTAAAATAATAGAAACTGGAATACCATGCAGACACATGATCTCCCGAATATAAATCTCCGCCAACCGCTCCGATGAACAAGTGGTACACACAGGAATAAAGTGAGCGAACTTGGTCCGCCGATCCATAATAACCCAAATGGCATCAAACTTCGTCAAGGTTCGTGGGAGTCCAGATACAAAGTCCATGGTGATGCGCTCCCATTTCCACTCCGAAATATCTATCTACTAAAGCAACCCACCTGGTCGTTGGTGCTCATACTTCACCTACTAGCAGTTGAGGCATCTAGACATATAACCAACTATATTTTTCTTCATCCGCCTCCACCAATACTGCATCCACAAGTACTGATACATCTTTGCGGCACCCGTATGGATGGAATACCGCAAAATATGGGCCTTTGCTAAAATCAACTCTCAAAGCTCATCAATATTGGGCACACAAATCTGGCCCTGCATCCTCAATACCCCGTCATCTCCGATGGTCACATCTCTGGCATCACCACGCTAAACCTTGTCCCTAAGGACAAGCAAATGAGGGTCGTCATACTGTCGCTCCCTGATACGATCAAATAAGGAAGATCGGGAAACCACACAAGTTAGAACCCGACTGGGCTCCGAAAGATCCAATCTCACAAACTGGCTGGCTAAGGCCTGAACATCCATCGCCATAGGCCTATCTGATGCTAGTAAATATGCCAAACTCCCAAAACTTTTAGCCTGGCGACTCAAGGCTTTCGCCACCATATTGGCCTTGCCCAGGTGATACATAATAGTAATATCATAATCCTTCAGCAACTCTAACCACCTCCTCTAGCACATATTTAGATCCTTTTGCTTGAACAAATGCTGCAAACTCCGATAGATCTTCAAGGCATGAACAATAGCAGCTAGCTCAAGGTCATGGACATGGTAATTCTTTTCATGTATCTTCAACTGTCTAGACGCGTAAGCAATCACCCTACCATCCTGTATCAATACCGCTCCGAGGCCAACTCTCGAGGCATCACAATAGATAAGACCCCGAACCGGTAGGCAACATCAAAATTGGGGCTGTAGTCAAAGCCGTCTTGAGCTTCTGAAAGCTCGCCTCACACTCCTCTGTCCACTGAAATGGGGCACCCTTCTGGGTCAATCTAGTCATAGGGACCGCAATTGATGAAAACCCCTCCATAAAACGATGATAGTAGCCCGCCAAGCCAAGAAAACTGCGAATCTCTGTAGCTGAGAAGGGCCTAAGCCAACTCCACATGGCCTCTATCTTCTTCGGATCTGAATGCCCTCACTCGATACCACGTGGCCTAAGAATTCCACAGAACTCAACCAAAACTCACATTTCGAGAACTTTGCATATAACTTCTTCTCTCTCAGGGTCTGAAGCACTGTCCTCAGGTGCTGCTCATGATCTTCCCGACTCCGGGAGTATACAAGAATATCATCTATGAAACAATGACGAACGAGTTGAGATATGGCCTGAACACATTGTGCATCCAATGCATGAAGGCTATTGGGACATTGGTCAGCCCAAATGACATAACAACTAACTCGTAATGGCCATACCAAGTCCTAAAGGTAGTCTTCAGGATATCTGGCTCCCGAATCTTCAACTAGTGGTAACCTGAGCACAAGTCAATCTTAGAAAACACCTGTGCGCCCTGAAGCTGGTCAAATAGATCCTCAATACGAGGCAAAGGATAATGGTTCTTCACTGGAACCTTGTTCAACTAGCGATGATCAATATACATACGCATGGAACCATCCACCCCACGGTGAAACACTGGGGCGAATAAAACCCTTATCAAGCAATTCCTGCAACTGATACCTCAACTCCTTCAACTTAGGAGGAGCCATACGATACGGAGAGATGGAAATGGGCTGAGTGCCCGGCAACAGATTAATGCAAAAATCAATGTCTCTATCGGGCGGCATGCCTAGAAGATCAGCTGGAAACACATCGGGATAATCCTGTACCACTGGGACTGAATCAACAGAAGGGGTATCAGCACTGACATCTCTCACATAAGCTAAATACGTGGCACACCCCTTCTCAACCATGCGCTGAGCTTTAAGGAAAGAGATAACTCTATTGGGAGTGTGATCTAAAGTGCCACTCCACTCAACACGTGGAATACCTGGCATAGCCAGCGTCACGGTCTTGGCGTGATAATCAAGAATAGCAAAATAGGGAGACAACCAGTCCATGCCCAAGATAATATCAAAGTAAACCATACCGAGTAACAATAAATTTTCTCTGGTCTCAAAATCACAAATAGTAATCAAACATGACCGATAAACGTGATCCACAACAGGAGAATCTCCCATAGGAGTAGAAACACAAATAGGGGCACTCAAAGAATCCCGAGGTACACCCAAATGCGGAGCAAAGTAAGAAGAAACATAAGAGTAAGTAGAGCCCGGATTGAATAGAACTGATGCCTCTCTGTGACAAACCAGTATAATAACTGTAATGACGGAGTCAGAGGCAACAGCCTCGATACGAGCAGGAATAGCATAATATCTGGCCCGGCCCCTCTCTCGAGGGAGACCTCTATCTCCCCGACCTCCGCCCCTAGCCGGCTGGGCAGATGGGGTATCAGCTGGAGTTGTGACCAAAGTCTGAGAACTCTGAGAAGTACGATGTGGCTGAGCAGTCTGTGAAAATGCACCCCTACCAAGTCTGGAGCAGTCCCTAACCATATAGTGTGTATCACCACACTTGAAACAAGCTCTGGGAGGATGCGACAGTTGTGATTGAATAGGGACATGTCTGCTGGACTGACCTCTGGAAGCACCCTGCGCATGAGGCGCACTAGAAATTAGAGGTGCATAGTAAGGCTCCTGAGGTATAGGTGGAGCTAGAGCACTGCTGGCTACTAGAAGAGCTGAATGAACGGGGCAACCCACATAACCCCTACCATGACGACCTGCTGCTAGGGTGCAGGCACCAGAGTAGTGGCCCGACTCTCGAGAGCTCTTGGTCTCCCTCTCCACTCACTCTCTGACAAGCATACCCTCGATCCTCCTAGCAATGCTCACTACCTGCTAATAAGGGATGTTCATCTCTAACTCTCGAGCCATGCTAGATCTGATGGGTAGGGTAAGACCCTTAATGAACCTGCGAACCCTCTCACGGACTGTAGCAACCAAGGTCGATGCACGCCTAGCCAACCTGGTATAGCGGATAGCATACTCCAAAACGGTCATAGCATCCTGGCGCAAATGCTCAAACTCTGCGCGTCATGCGTCCATGAGACTCTGAGGGACAAACTCTCTCATGAACATATCTAAGAACTAGATCCAGGTCAGTGAGGCAACCTCGGCTGGACTGTCTATCTCATAAGTGTGCCACCAATCATAGGCGGCTCCCTGAAGCTGGAAGGCAATGAAGGAAACCCCGCTAGACTCTACTATGCCCATGGTGTGAAGAATATGGTGGCACTCCTCTAGAAATCCCAAGGCATCGTCTGATGCTAATCCACTGAATATAGGAGGCTTGTACTTCTTGAACCTCTCAAGCCTCAGCTACTCATCCTCAAAAGTCGTTGCCCTTCCCTCGGGCTGAACGGGCACTGTAAGCGGTGTGGGAATAATCTTAGGAACCTGCTCAACATGCCCTCGTTGCTTAGGAGTGCGAACGGTGGGAGTCTGTGCTCCTCCCCCGGCCTGAGATATGGCTGCAGCAAGAGGAAACAACCCTACCTGAGCCAAGGTTGTATACATACTCATGAACTGAGCCAAGTCTCCTGAAGAGCTGGAGTAGTAGTGGTAGTAGTAGGCGTGCCAGGTGCCTGGGCTCCGGCTGGATCTGCTAGTGGTGCCTCATCATCAGCTCGCGCAGGTGCTCTGGCTGCACCACATGCACGTCCTCAACCTCTACCTCGGCCCTGGCCTCTAACGGTTGCATTAGGGGGCACGGGTGCCTAATCGCCCCAAGTAGTGCGTGTCCTCACCATCTGTGAGAGAATAGAAGACATAAATTTAGAATTTGTGATATCAAAATATCGCACGACAAGGAAATCAAGTGAAGTGGAAATGTTCCTAACAGTTACATAGCCCCTCGTAGATAAGTACAGATGTCTCCATACCGATTAGCGAGACTCTAATAAATCGGCATGTGTTCTGTGACTCCTATGAACCTATAACTTTGATACCAACTTGTCACGACCCTAGTTCGCCCACCGTGAACATGTCGTGATGGCACCTAGTCCCTATAACTAGGTAAGCCTAACAATGCGAAAAATAACATAACTTGCGGAATAATTAATTAAAACTAAACAACTAAAAAAAAATTATATATAAATGTCGCTCGGCATATACAACTCAATAATGCGGAAGTTTACAATATCACCCCAAAACTCGGAAACTCATGGAAACACAAGCTAGAGGAAGTATTGAAAAATGCTCTAATCTCCAGAGATGTCTACAACAAGAGTACGATAGAAGGCTAAAAACTACAGATAGAGTAAGAAGGAGACTCTTCGGTCTGTGAACGTGGCAGATATACCTCAAAGTCTCCGTTGCTCTACCTGCCTCAAGGATAGTGCGCCTGAGATGGAGTACCTGGATCTGCACATGAAAAACATGCGCAGAAGGGGCATAAGTACACCACAACGGTACTTAGTAAGTGCAAGCCTAACCTCGTTTGGGTAGTGACAAGGAAGGTCAGGGCCCTACTGAGAACAATAATAATAATAAGTCTTGCAACAGTAAGAAATATATAGAAATAATGGGTACAACTATGAAGTAAGACAGTTATACGAGACAACAATTAACATTCAGAGAATAAGATATCACAGAGTAAAACAACTCAATGACAAATTCCAACAACGAGGATCTCCTAGGATACCGTTCTGTAGTCCCTTTCTTCAACTATCCAAGGAGCTTCCGGGATACCGTCCCGTAGCCCGTCATATGAGTATATTCGAAGGATCTCCCGGGATACCATCCCGTAGTTCAACTGTTAATATGCAGGGGGATCTATCGAGAATCTAACCCACAGTCCCAAAGTAAATGTACAGGGGGGGTCTACCGGGAATCTAACCCATAGTCCCAAAGTAAATGTAGAGGGGGATCTACCGGGAATCTAACCCGTAGTCCCAAAGTAAACAAACAAGGGGGGAGCTACCAGAATCCCACATCCGTAGTCCCAATGTAAATATGCAGTCACAACACGAAGATATTCAACAATGAAGCTCAAAAATACAAGGCAACAGGTAGTTCTAGCCTAACATGTTTCAAGTAATGCAAACAAAACATCTTAAGCAAATAGAAAATTTAGAACAACTAAGCATGCTTTTCTAGATAACACAATCTGTAATTGCAAATAAAATATAGCAGATAAGAAAGAAACTCAGTCTAATTATTTTAAGTAAAACCGTATTTCAACAATTAGCTCAAGTACACGCTCGCCACCTCACATACAAGGCATTCAATTACCAAATATCATATCCTAAGGGGAAAGGTCCCCCACACAAGGTTAGATAAGCCACTTACCTCGAACCGCCACAAAAATCAACTAGAAACCACACCTTTGCCATGAGTATCCAACTCCAAATGGCCCAAATTTATTCAATTCAATCACACATCGTAAATAACATCTCAAACAACTGATTTCACAATTTAATTCAAAGTTAAGACATGAAATTAGGTAAAATGACCAAAAACTACCCTCAGGCCAACGTCTCGGAATCAGATAAATTTTACATTTTTATAACCCTCTTACTCTCATGAGTCTATACGTAACAAGAACACTGAAATCGGAGTCCAAAATGACCCCTCAAATCCTCAATTAAAGGTCTAAGAACTTTTCCCCTAATTTCTACCAAAATTTCGAAATTAAATGATGAAATTAACTGAAGATTTTTGGAATATAACTAGAAAAGATTAAAGAAACATTACCCAATGATCTCCTCTTCAATACCCTCTCAAAATCGCCCACCCCTGAGCTCCAATTTGATTTTTCTAACTTTTGAAACTAACCCTTGAATTTCTTATTTCTGACCAGAGGTTTCCACTTCTGCGGTTAAGGGACCGCACCTGCGGTCCCGCTTTTGTGGAACCTATGCCGCTTTTGCGGTTTTCAATAACCAGCCCAGGGACCGCATCTGCGATAATAATCTCGCAGGTGCGAAATCGTATCTGCAGAAATTCGTCCGTTTCTACGAAAAACTAAGGGAACACTAACGTCCACTTCTATGATGCCCAGGCCGCTTCTGCGGCTTCGCTTCTACAGTTCCCAAGCCGCATAAGCGAAAATACCAGAAGGAGAAATGCTTCAGCTGTTGCAACACTTCCCCGATCTTCCTGTCAACCATACGAAATCATCCCGAGGCCCCCGGGACCTCAACCAAAAGCACCAATAATACCTAATATCCAATTAAAACTTGTACCAATCCTTAAAAACACCTTAAACAACTTCGAAAACTCGAGTTAATCAAAGATTTGAGCCTAAGAACTTCAAATTTCATCAAAACACGCTTTCGATCAAAAACCTAACCAAACCTCGTTCGAATGACCTGAAATTTTACACACACATACCAAATGACATGACGAAGCTACTGCAACTTCTAAAATTCTATTCCAACCCTCGGATCAAAATCTCACTATCGGACTGAAAACTTCGAAAAAACTCAAACTTCGGCATTTCAAGCCTAAATCAGCTACGGACCTCCGAAACACATTCCGAACACGCTCCCAACCTCAAAATCACCTAACGGAGCTAACAAAACCATCAGATTTCCATTCTGAGGTCGTCTTCCTACTATTCCGAATACGGACAACTTTCCAACACTTAAGCTCTCATTTAGGGACTAAGTGTCCCAAAACTCTCCGAAACTCAAAGGTAATTCAAATTAGCATAAATAGACTTGTGGAAAGTAGTTAATAGGGGATCGGGGCGTAAATTCTTAAGACGACCGGCCGGGTCGTCACATACGTCCTTTATTAAAGGGATATTAGATAAGAAGTTTCTTAGCCGCTCGGCCTCAAAACCAGCTAACTCCAGAGCTACAAACTCTGATTCCATAGTTTATCTAGCAATGATCGTTAGTTCTGATTTCCACAATATTGCACCACCAAGGGTGAATACATAACTACTCTCGGCCTCAAAACCAGATAACTCTAGAGCTACAAACTCTGATTCCATAGTTTATCTAGCAATGATCGTTAGTTCTGATTTCCACAATATTGCACCACCAAGGGTGAATACATAACTACTAGTGAATTTTGTCTCATCTGAATCAGAGATCCAAATTTGCATCATTGTACCCTTATAAACTAGAAGGAAATCCACAATATAGGATACCATAATTCATGGTTCCTCTCAAATATTTTATTAGGCTATCTAATACAGACCAATGCTCTTCGTTGGGATTATGAGTATATCTACTTAGTATACACATAGCATAGGCTTTATCATGCCTTGTAAAATTCATTAAATGCATCATACTTCTAATAATCTATGCATATTTAGACTGAGAAACTGGGTTACCATTATTCTTTTTCAACTGAGAGTTAGTATCAAAAGAAGTGCTCATAGGTGCGACATTAAAATATTCAAACTTCTTAAGAAGCCTCTCAACATAATATTTTTGTGATAACATTATTCTATCTTTACTCCTTATAACTTTAACTCTCAATATTGTATTTACTTCACCCACATCTTTCATATCAAAATTAGACAGACAAAACTAATGTAGTACTTTGTATAATATTTAAACTTGTACCAAATATAATCATGTCATCAACAAATAGGCATATTATTACATAATAATTCTCTACCATTTTAGTATAAACACATTTATCCACCTCAACTGAGGAAAACCCGTCTCTCTGTAAGACTTGTTCAAATTTTTCATACCACTGCTTCGGAGCTTGTTTAAGGCTATAAAGAGATTTAATTAATTTACAAACTTTATTTTCTTGTCCAGGAAGCCTTCAAGCTGAATCATATAAATTCTTATTCTAAATCACCATTTAGAAAAGCAATTTTAACATCCATTTGGTGGATAAAAAGCTTACGAATGGAAGCTAAGGCAATTAAAACTCGAATAGAAGAAATTCTAGCCACTGGTGCAAATGTATCAAAATAATCTATATTTTGTTTTGGAGAAAAACCTTTTGCTACTAACCGAGCTTTATATTTATCTAAATATCCATCAGGATTAAATTTTCTTTTCAAATTTCATTTACAACCAATAGGTTTTGCACCTGGAAATAAGTCAGTTAAAATTCATGTATTATTTTTCATAATAGAATCAATTTCAACTTTTATTGCCTCTTTCCAATAATTAGCTTCTGAAGAAGATATAGCTTCAAAATATTTTGATGGTTCATTATCGACATGAAAAGTTTGAAAATCATTTTCATAAGAAAAATATTCTTTCCTAGGCCTTTTGCTCCTTCTTAGTTCCACATTAGAAGTAATTTCACTATTTATTTCAACAGGTGTATGAGAAATTTAATCAGACAATGGATAAATATATTCAAAGAACTCAGCATTCTTTGTCTCAATTATAGTATTGCAATCAAGCACATCACTTTTTAAAACAAGAAATCTATATGCTGCACTATGTTCAGCATATCCAATAAGCATGTAATTAGCAATTTTAGAACCCATTTTTCTCTTTTTAGGTAGCAAGGCACCCCCAAACTTTTAAATATTTAAGGTCAGGTTTATAACCCCTCCACAGTTCATATGGAGTTTTGCCAGTTCTTCTATGTGGTATTCTATTTTGTAAGTGACATGTAGATAAATGTCACGAACCAAACCCAGACCCGGTCGTGATGGCACCTCTCGTGGGGACAAGGCCAGTCAACTAAACCCAATTCATCCTTTTAAAACAGTTGAACAGTTCATAAGCAGTTTAAATATAATTTAATGATAATAATTAGCGGAAGCACAACCCTACACAGCCCAAACCGGGGTGTCACAAGTCACGAGCATCTATTAAAGTATGAATACAACTACGAGGACTGAAATATACAAATATGGCTGATAGACAAAAGGAAGAAATGCTATGAACGCTGGCAGTCACCTCGCCAAACTTCGATAACTTATCCTCCGATCAGCTCAAACCCCGTTACCGGGGGAACAAATACCTGCATATACACGCGAGGTGCAAGGAGTAAAGTGAGTACTCCAACTCAGTGAGTAATAAAGGTAAATAATAACTGAGCTCTAAAAAATCACATTAGGCAAATCATCATGTTGTATAGAAGCAGTATAAAACCTCTTGAGAAAAGGTGAAGCTGTGACATCTTTAGAAAAATATCTTAGCTCAGTTTAAACCTCTTTTAAAAATGACTTTTTCAACAATTATGCAAATGAATGCAAAAAAGTTAGTACAGATAAGCACAGAAATCCACCCATCGGTCACAACACTCACTCAACAGATAATACCAGGCGATCAGTAGATACCCCGTGAAGTAACACAGACAACAGATAATGGCAGACAAATGAAACAAAGTAAACACATAGATTAGTATCATATAGTAACCGCTGCGGCGTGCAGCCCGATCCATATATCGCTACAGCATGCAACCCGATCCATATATTTTGTCGATGGCGCTCACTGGGGGAGTGCAGACTCCGAGAGGGGCCCCTTACAGCCCAAGCGCAATATCAAGCCATCTCGTGGCATCAATCTAGGCCCTAGACCTCATATTAATATCAGTATAACACTGCTGCCGCGCTGTCACGTCCCCAAACCCGGTCGTGATGGCGCCCAACACAACTGCTAGGCAAGCCGGACCAATTTCACTCTCAACCCGAGCATAAAGCTCAAAACCATTTGTTTGAAAATCATTAA
>MU668199.1:50518-67380 GCA_026770625.1 Nicotiana glauca
TAAGTCGTAAATCACCTCCCGAAGCTAACCGAACCACCGGAATTCACATCCGAGCCCTCTAACAACATAGTCAACTTCAGGTTGACTTTTCTGAAACAAACTCCTTTCTAAAAGGCTATATGCCTTATTTTCAACCAGAATCAGTCCAAATTCACCCGATAGACTCTAATACTGATATAGAACAGGAAACAACACAATAAGGGGGAAACGGGGCGGTAACTCTCGTGACGACGGGCCGGGTCGTCACACGCGCGCAGCCCGATCTTATAGTATCCTCACAACATAGGCCCTCGGCCTCACTCAGTCAAATAAAATCACACAAGCCTCTCGGGCATTAGTAAAACAGTAGTTCTCAGCACAAAACATCATTTAGAAGTATCATTTAAGTTTCAAAACTGAGTTCAAGTAATAAGTCAAAACAGTGAAAAAATAGTGATAATAACCCCCGAAGGATGAAAATAGTTGGCACGAATCCCAAATATGGCAATCAGCCCAAATCATGATGATAACAAGTAAGTTTTAGTCAAATACACGGTAAATTCATCAATCGGGATGGAACAAGTCACAATCCCCAACGGTGCTCTACCCCACGTTCGCTTTCCGGCGTGCAAGTTACCTCAATATAGCACTACGATGTGCAAATTCGGGGTTTCAAACCCTCAGAATATCATTTACAATCATTACTCACCTTAAACCGGCGAAATCCCTAGCTCGCGATGCCTTTTCCCCTCAAATCGGCCTCCACACATGTCGAATCTATCCAAAATCAGAACGAATACATTACAATATGCTAAGGGAACAAAGCCCAAGCGAAAATGATTAATAACGGGCACAAATCCTAAAATTACCAAAACCCGAGCCCCGGGCCCACTTCTTGAAACTCAGAAATTTCAACATCAATAGATTCTTTTTCTTTCCACGAGTTCATACATATCAAAAGTTCTCAAATCCGACCTCAAATGGTCCTTCAAATCCCAATTTAAAAGTCCAAAGTCTCAAGCCCTAGTTCTTCAATTTTAGGCTTAGTTCCACGAATTTCTAGGTGGATTTCACAATATAGTCAAGTTTTAAGACCAAAATTCTTACCTCAAGTCGTTTCCCTTGAATCCCTCTTTAATTTCCTTCAAGAATCTCCAAAAATGAGCAGCTATGGGTGAAAATAGACCCACATTTGCGAACAAGATGATTTTAAAAACATTCTGCCCAGGCATAATTTCTTCTATGCGATCACGGGAAAACCTTCGCGATCGCGAAGCACAAAAACTCAACTCCTAGAATTAACCCTATGCGAATGCAATAGATCCCATGCGAATGCAACAGATCCCATGCGAACGCAATGCACTGCCAAATTACACTATATGATCGCGGACCACACCCCGCGTTCGCGATGAACAAATTTCCAATCAAAACCTCAGGTCCACTTTACTCTATGGGAACGCGACCATCCCCACGCGTTCACGATGAACGATTTAACCTAGATATGCGATCGCATCCCTACGTGTGCGAACATGAAGAACAGTTTAACTGCTCCCTCCAAGGCTTCTATGCGATCGCGAGAGAGCCAATGCGATCGCAATGAACAAAATCCAGCAACTGAAACCTGCAACTTTTCTAAAGTTCTCAACACATGAAATTGATCCGCTTAACCTTCCGAAACACACTCGAGGCCCTCGGGACCTCAACCAAACCTACAAACATAATCCATAACATCATTCCAACTTATTTCAATCATCAAAACACCTCAAACAATATCAAATTACTCAAAACTCATCGAATTCAAGCCTAAGTTTCCAAAAACTTCCGAAATACACTTTCGATCAAAAACCCGACCAAACAACGTCCGAATAACCTGAAATTTTGCACACATCCCAAATGACATAATGAAGCTACTGCAGCTCTCGGAATTTCATTCCGACTCCCAGAACAAAATCTCACCTACCAACTGTAAATCGCCAAAATCTCAACTTCGCCAATTCAAGCCAAATTCTGCTCCAGACCTCCAAAACCAATTCCGATCACACTCCTAAATCATAAATCATCCAACGAAGCTACCAGAATCATAAAAATTCTTATCTGAGCTCATATACAAATAAGCCAACTCTTGGTAAAACCTTTTAAATTCAAAGCTTTCAACTGAAACTGTTCTTTCAAATTCATTACGATTTTTTTCATGAATCCAAAACCAACGATCTACATCAGTCATAATACATTACACAGGGAAAGTCATGCTCGAGGACTGGAGATCAAAGTGCTAAAGCTCAAAACGACTAGTCGGGTCGTTACAATAAAATAGCTTTACCCCATAATTTATTATGAGCATTAGAACTAACTAACATAGAGTTCATCATCTCTTTTAATGTTCTATTTTTTCATTCAGCTACTCCATTTGACTCAGATGAATAAGGCTAAATTACTTCATGAATAATTCTATTTTTTTCACAAAAATCATTTAAAAATAAATATTCTCCACCTCTATCAAATCTAATTCTCTTGATTTTCTATTAAGTTAATTTTCAACCTCAGTTTTATAAGAAATAAAAGCATTAAAGGAATCATCTTTATTTCTAAGCAAATACAACTTAGTATATCTAGAAAAATCATCACTAAATGTCACATAATACCTTCTACCACCTCTAGTCATAGTCTGCTTTAAATCGCCTAAATTAGTATGCATAAAGGATAACAATTCAGTCTCTCTATTTATACAAAAATAAGTCTTTCTAGTACTTTTAGCTTCAGTACATATTTCACACTTGTCAATATTATTTGAGTCTAAATCAGATATTAATCCTAGTGACTGCATTTACTTAATATATGCAGCATTAACATGTCCTTGTGTAACGACCCGGCCGGTCATTTTTTGAATTCACGCCCTGATCCCCTATTAACTACTTTCCCCAAGTTTATTTCTGCTAATTTAATTTGCCGAGATGTTCGGTTTTGAGTTTCGAAAAGTTTTGGGACACTTAGTCCCTAAATGAGAGCTTAAGTGTTGGAAAATTGACCGTCGTCGGAATAGTGTGAAGATGACCTCGAAATGAAAATCTGATGGTTCTGTTAGCTCTGTTGGGTGATTTTGGGGTTAGAAGCATGTTCGGATAGTATTTTGGAGGTCCATAGCTAATTTAGGCTTGAAATGCCGAAAAGTTAAATTTTGGAAGATTTCGGTTTAATATTGAGATTTTTATTCGAGGGTCTGAATGGAATTCCGAGAGTTGCACTAGTTCTATGATGTCATTTGGGATGTGCGTGCAAATTTTCAGGTCATTCGGACGAGGTTTGGTAGACGTTTTGATCGAAAATGTATTTTTAGAATTTGTGGAAAGTTTAAGCTTGAATTCCATGAAAGTAGGTGTTTTGATGTTGTTTGTAGCATTCCGGAGGTTGGAAAAAGTTTGAATGAGGTTTTAGGATATGTTGACTCCTTTGGTTGAGGTCCTGGGGGCCTCGGGTGTATTTCAGATGCTCAACGGATCATTTTTGGAACTTGTTGAATTGCTGAACTGCTGGTATCTGGTTTCCTTTAGTGCGATCGCATCCCTTATTCTGCATTCGTATAGAGTAATTCCGGAGGGTGATCATTTTTTTCTACGCTATCGTATTAGTTGGTTCGCAATCGCGGAAGTCTATTCCCTCCTTCTTTGCGTACATATCCCATTCTTCGCGTTCGCATAGTACAAACTGTGCCAGTGGCTCAGTGGCCATTTTCCTCTTCGCGTTCGCATGGATTCGACCGCAAACGCGTAAGCCATTTTTTTCCTCTTATGCGATCGCGTGCTTACTCTCGTGTTCGCATAGGCCATTTTCTAGAGCCCTTCACTTTTACTCTTCACGATCGCGTATGAATTCTCGCGATCGTGATTCACATATCACCTAGGCAGAACTCTTAAAATATCAATTCAAGGGTTTAAGCTTATTTTCATAAATTCGAATTTGGGAGCTCGGGAAGGGAAATTGTTGAAGACTTTTTCACCTGGGCAACTTGGGTAAGTGATCTCTACCCAACTTAGATCAATTTCCATGATTGCTAACTTAAATCTAGCCTTTAAATTTCGAATTTGGTGGAAAAATTTGGGAAAAATTGGATAAACATCATAGGCTGAATTATTGGGTTTTGATTGGATTTTTGGCATCCGATTAGAGTGATTCTTATATGATTAAACTTGGGTGAGTGTGAGGATTCTGAAAATATAAATTTCACCCGATTCCGAGATGTGGGCTTGAGGGACATTTTGGTCATTTTACATAATTTCGCCTATTAGCTTAGAATTAAATTGTAGAATCAGATACTTGAAATATTATTTACATTATGAAATTAAATTGAATACATTTGGGCCATTTGGAGTCGAGAACTCGTGGCAAGAATGTGGTTTCTAGTTGATTTGGAGCCAGTTCGACGTAAGTGGCTTGTCTAACCTTGTGTGGGGGACCTTCCCCTTAGGATTGGTGTATTTGGTAACTGAATTTCCTTGTGTGTGAGGTGACGAGTGCATACTTGTGCAAATTATTAGAAATTTGGTTTTTCGTAAAGTATTCTTTAGCATGTTTCCTTTCATGCCTTTTACTTGCATTGTTAAGCCTGTTGTTAGCTTAGGAAAGCATATCTAAGTGATTTAATTGTTCAACCTGCTTACCTGAACTCTGTGCAGCATTCTAGGCTAGAATTATTGTTGCCTTAATATGAAATTTCCCCTTCTTTGAATATTTTCTTGTTGTTGTTGTGTATTTACATTGGGACTACGGATGTGGGATTTCGGTAGCTCCCCCTTGTCTATTTACTTTGGGGCTGCTGGTTTCTAGTTGATTTGGAGCCGGTTCGAGTTAAGTGGCCTGCTAACCTTGTGTGGGGGACCTTCCCCTTAGGATTGGTGTATTTGGTAACTGAATTGCCTTATGCATGAGGTGACGAGTGCATACTTGTGCAAATTATTGGAAATTCGATTTTTCGTAAAGTATTCTTTAGCATGTTTCCTTTCATGTCTTTTACTTTCACTGTTAAGCCTATTGTTAGCTTAGGAAAGCATATCTAAGTGATTTAGTTGTTTTAATTGTTCAACCTACTTACCTGAACTCTGTGCAGCATTCTAGGCTAGAATTATTGTTGCCTTAATATGAAATTTCCCCTTCTCTGAATATTTTCTTGTTGTTGTTGTGTATTTACATTGGGACTACGGATGTGGGATTTCGATAGCTCCCCCTTGTCTATTTACTTTGGGACTGCTGGTTAGATTCCCGATAGATCCCCCTGCACGTTTACTTTGGGACTGTAGGTTAAATTCCCGATAGATGCCCCTGCACAGTTATATAGAACTACGGGAATGCACCCGATAAATTCCCCTAGTAATGGGTATTTATATTTGGGGACTACGGATCGAGATCTCTGGTAGATTCCCCGCGCATTGATAGTTGGACTACGGGATGGGATCCTGGGAGATCCTTCAAACATATATATGATGGAGTACGGGACAATATCCCGGGAGATCCACTTGATAGTTGTGATTGGAACCACATGACGATATCCTGGAAGGTGCCCCAGTTGTTATCTCTGTATTGAGTTGTATTTCTTTCTGTGGTTTGTTTTTCTCTGTTCTAGTTGTTATTGTACTTAAATTCTATGATATTTCTTACTGTTGCACTTATTTATACTGTTTTATATCACACTGTTAGTCCTTATATTTTATTTAACCTCAGTAGGGCCCTGACATTCCTCGTCACTACCCGATGAGGTTAGGCTTGGCACTTACTGAGTACCGCTGTGGTGTACTCATTCCTCTTCTGCGCATGTTTTTCATGTGCAGATCCAGGTACTTCTTCTCAGGCCTACCATCCTTGAGGGAGGCGACTACTTAGAGACTTCGAGGTATATCTGTCGCGTCCGCAGACCGAGGAGTCCCTTTCTATTCCTGCTTTCTAGTATTTAGCCCTTCTATACTTTCTATTATTAGACAAATTCAGCGAAATACATAAACATCCCCTTCAAATTGTCCATAACAGTCAGTTGAACACCTCAACTGAAACTATTTCCAATTAAACATTTCAAGTACTTATAAAGTATTTCAAGTAAACACTTTGCGCTGACATGGCAAATCAATTGTGTCTCACTACAAATTGAGCACATGAGGACATGAATTGTGTTCTTTTATTTTTCTTTTCAGTTTAAAAAATAACCTTTATTTTTGTGGACCCCATACCTTCATCTTTACTTCCCCTTCTTCTACCAGCTTCTGAACTAAACTCCTCGGCAGCTTCATCTTCAACTGAATCGATCCATTATTTGGCTTCGAAATCGACAAATCAGAATTTGATTTTTGTGTTAACATGAGACACTCGAGCTGATCCTTTGTACTCATCTGAACAGCAGATTTCACTCTTCTCGGAACTCTACTAATTTCTTCTTTAGGAAACACAGGCAATTCAACAAGGAAATATATTTTGTTTGGCTTCAGTTCTTGTTCTGGTTTCAGTGGCTTAGCTCTAACACCAAACTTCTTCACTCCTTCTGATTCCAGTAAAACATGACCTGGGTAGTCCTTTACTACGTCCAACGTTGTTACTGGTGTTTTCAGTTTCAAGATTTCTCCATTAATCTTCATCACTTTAAGGTTCAATCTAAATTTTTCTTTGCCCAATTTTTAAAGATGAAATGGTGGTTATGGGTTCAACGAGTAAGGGGAAAGGTTTGAGAAAGCTTGCAAGAAGAGTTAGGGGAAGGAGGAACGCTGGTTTAGGAAAAAAGTTTTTTTCTTTTAAATTTATTTTTTTTGTTAATTACATGTGTCAAATTCTTATGGAAAAATTACACGTGTCATTTTTTGATTGGTTCATTTGACATGTCATCAGCAAGTGCAACTCACGCATATGACCTGCTGTACTCAGGTATTTACTTGACCTACTTTATAAGTACTTGAAGTGTTTAACTGGAAATAGTCTCAGTTGAGGTGTTCAACTGACCGTTGTGGACAACTTGAAGGGGTCGTTTATGTATTTCACCGACAAATTCTGGAGTTAGAGCTATGTAGTATTTCTTTTTTCTTAGCTTGTGATTCGTGAGTTTTCGGGTCTTGGATTTAGACATTGGTTTTGAGTTTATATATGGTGTATACTGAGCGGCACATTTGAACACTATTATTGCTTTATTTTTGTTTTTAAATTGTTTTACTTCTACAAGTTGGTCATGTTCCGCAAATTTAGGCTTACCTAGTCGTAGAGACTAGGTGTCGTCACGACAGTTCACGGAGGGTGAACTGGGGTCGTGACACCTTGGTTACAATAGCCCTTTCCCACAAACACATTATTTTTGGTCATTATAATCTTATCAGATTCAAATATATTTTCGCTCCGGCTCTTCCCAACAAGGACACAAAGATCAAGTTTGACCTCATAGTAGGAACATGTAGTACATCAACAAAGGCTAAAGTTTTCCCGAAATGAGTTTCAGAAGAACTTTACCCTTATCTAAAACTTTGGTAGTAGTTGAGTCTCCCAGGTAGACCTCTTTTCTATCATCCTCTACAGGAGTATAAGAGGAAAATGCTTCTCGATTTGCTCAAATGTGCCGAGTAGCCCCAGAGTCTACCACCCATTCTTTTGCATGTGCTACAATATTTACTTGAGAAATGAAGTAGCAATAATATCACCTCCCTCATCTAAGTTAGCCTTAGGAGTATTAGTTTTTCATTTGTCATTTCCTGCTATGTACTTGCATTGTGAGGCATGATGGCCTGGTTTTCTATAAACAAAATAATAGCCTTTTTTTTCTTTTAAGGTTAGGATTTTTAGGTTTGTAACCTTCAGACTTATTCTCGTACCTTTTGCGGTTGTTATTGTTACTTTGCACTAAGTTTGCTTTAAGAGCTGTCATCCTAGATTTGGCAGATTCTTTTCTGTTGGAATCTTCAATTAGGATGTGAGTCACAATTTCCTCCATGGTGAAATTTTTCTATTTTTGCTTTAAGTTATTTTTGTAGTCACTCCATGAGTCAGGCATCTTCTCAATTAGCACTCCAACAGCAAATGTTTCTAGTGAAAACATCCCCTCAGCCTTCAAATCTTCTAGCATTTTTTTATACTCATTGATTTGCACGTTCATCTCTTTATCATATATCATCTGCCACTAATAAACTTTTCCTACTATAAATTTTTGTTTTGTAGCATCTTCAGCAGTGAATTTTTTAATTAAGTATTTGCTTATGCTTCCTTATAACTGCAATACGCGTCAAACAGTTCATTAGAAATAGTTTGCAATATAGTATGATGGCACACCATGTTGGCATGTTGGTATAATTGCACTATTTTATTATCAGTGTCTGCACAAGGTTGTGGATGCATCAGTGCATGTGCAACACCATGGATATAAAGCAGTGAAAAAATACATTCTTGCCAACACGATGTTTTATACTTCAATACCACACAAGAGGGGGGTGATTTGTGTGGTGACTAATTTTTAATTAAACTGATTATGGAAGGACCTGGTTCTTCTATGTGTTCCTTATACTACTGTTACAAAATAATAAATGCAGAAAGTAAAGAACACAAGTATTTTTACATGGAAAACACTCAGCTCAAAAGGAGAAAAATCATGACCTACTACTCAGTAGGATTTTTCCCAACACTTCACTAAATCATTAAGCCAAAATAGCATTTACAAAACTCTTTGTAAACCTAAGGATTACTTGTAATCCCGCTGTAGCACACAGCCTCTAACTATTGTGATAACTTCAAGTTAACTCTAACTTGAATACTCTGAGTACATATTACAATTGCCTCTAGATAATTCTAAAAGGTACAATATGAAACCACCTACTATAGTTGAACTAGAATAAAAGACAGACACTTGGAATTGGTTCTTCTATCTGATACTTGAATCACACTCGAACTACTTGCAAAATTGCCTTGCTATTTTGCTCTCAATTCACGTTTAACTTCTGTGTTTGTGCAACAACTGTAATGTGAGAACATCCTGCAATTTATAGAGTTTGTACATGAATAAATAACTAGAGTTCTAATGTTGCTCTTCCTTGGTGGAAGAGTTTTAGTTGATTTCAACTTCTTACTCCTTCCCTACCTTGGATAGTGTTATCTTTTATTAAGGAGTCCTTCTCCTTATCAATTATGCAACATTTTTTATCGGGAGATATTAAATACACCAAGTTAAACTTATCTCCTTCACGTGCATCCTACATACTCGAATTTGAACATTTTATGCACACAAGGGATAGACCTGGAGGGATGGACCTGGTTCATGCTGTAAGCACGTGATTTTTGCCCTACATGAAAATAACTCCTAAAAATAGACGAAAATAATTTTAATTGATTTTTAGGTGTTTTTCTTTATTTATTTACATTTCAAATATTTTTTTAAAATCATATAAAAAAAACAATAAAAGTGTCACGTTTTAATTTCATGCCACCTTAGGTTCAATTTGCATTTAGGAATTAATTACATTGAGTTAATTGTGCTATTAATCAAAAACAAAAAAAATGATCATTTTTACATAGTTAGATAATTAGCTTAATTTTACAATTTGAACTAATTTAGGAATTTAGTTTAGGTTTTTNCCCACCCCATCACTATAAATTCACACACAATATACAATACAAGGGGATTGGAAAAAAGGGAAAAATAACGCTGAGAACTGGGGAAACAAAAAGGAAAGAAAAATGAAAACATGGGGACTGGAATAAAAATCTGGCGTTTCTTCTCCAAACGGGAATCTTTTTGAAGCCATCATGGAGACCATGAGCTATATCCCTTTTCCCCGTTAAAGCACTTACAATTTTTTTTTCTTCTCAAAATCAGCCATCAAAGTACTTCCCTTCAACCTCAAAAACAGTCCCTATTTCTATACAAAAACTCCAGCAACTAACCTTCAAATTCAGCTAGTAACAACAACCTTTTAACCATTAAAACTAGTCCAGAAAACCGTCACTAACAAGGGATCACTGCTTGAGGTTGAGTTCTATCGAGGTCGTCGTTTGTCGTTCTGAGTTTGTCGAGGTTCGATTTTGAAGTCGTCGCTTATTTCAGATTTGAGGTTGAGTTTCAATTTGTTCAAAGGTTCGTTCCATTTTTGTTAGTTTCAGTGTTGTTTATGGACATGATTCAGTTGCATTTCGTTGAATTATATATTCCTTGTTAGCTTTGTTGAAGATGAATTTTGTTGCAATACATGGTGCCTATTCGTTTCGCGGCTGGACTCGTTAATTACATAAGAGTCACAATACGAATGTTTGCTTTTGTCGTGTGCGTGATTTCATTAATAGAACTAGGAATATATTGAAGTTGATTCCTAAGGTATTATTCTGTTAATTGTTCAAGCATGATATACGTATAGTGGCCATAGTTTTGTGATAAACTGTTTGAGGGAGAAAGATTACTGAAACTTTGGTCATGAATTAAATTAATGTCCAGAATTTTTCCATGTAAGGAGGCTGTTTGGTATGACGTGTATAATAAAGGTCTTTCATCTCGTGAGTCTTCATAGGAAATTCAACATATTTGACTTTGCATTAGTTATAATAGTTATATCACTAGGATAGTGAAACTGTGTGAGTAATTTCAAGGGATAAGTAAAAACCAACCAAGCCTTTTAAGTTTTGTTCCTATTGGTTGTGCAATGTAACACCGCCTATAATATTCATATAATGAGTTCAGGTCTATATTTCATCATAGTTGCGGGTATGGTTCCCCTGGCATGGTTGTGATACGTGAATCTCGATTCAGGGGGTGCATTTCATATAACCCGATTATAACGACTTCGACTAATGAAGCCCTTTTAAAATAATTTGAGGCTTGCCATGCCAGATAAAACCCCTATAGGAATTAATTTGCAATATAAATTTAGGCTTTCGAGTTAGGTAGTAGGTTCAAGCTAAAAGGGTCTTCCCTTTTGTTTGAATTCGGACTTGAAATCGAGGTCCGAATTTATAATTGTAAGCTAATTGGCCTTTTAGAGACAAAATAATAAAATAGAAAAAATTGTAGTTGCTTTAGATTGGCTCTTAAAAAAAAATGAGATGAGCCTCGCCAAATCAAATACAGAATTGCGGGGCCCTCAATAATTGCTATAAAAATATTTAGAATTTGGGTGAACCGTTTAGCGAATTTCATGGTTTTCCCCAAAGATAATAAACGCGTATTTGCTTCAGGCGCGTATTTTAATAATTTTTCCTTCCTAAATACGAGTGTGCATTTCATGCAACCCAAATCCAAATCCGAAAACGTTGAATAAGAAGGTGTCAAGGATCCGGGTGCATTTCATATGACGTGATCCGAAAACATGTTCTTAAACGACATTCACTTTCTTAAATAAAAATAATTAACAAAAAGCGATAATTAATTCTAAAATTGCATGAGTAGGGTAACATGTATAAAAATCAAAATTTAGCCAAATATAGCAGTTGAGCGACCGTGCTAGAATCACGGAACTCGGGAATGCCTAACACCTTCTCCCGGTTTAACAGAATTCCTTACCCGGATTTCTAGTTCGCAGACTGTAATATAGAGTCAATAATTTTCTCGATTCGGGATTCAACCGGTGACTTGGGACACCATTAATCTCCCAAGTGGCGACTCTAATTTTTAATTAATATAATCCCGTTTCGATTGTCACTTCAAGTTGGAAATAACTCCCTTTACCACACCCCTCGCGGGGTGCGATAGCGCAAAAAGGAGGTGTAACAGCTCTGGCGACTCTGCTGGGGAATAAAAACCCAGAATTTCGGTTCAGGGTTCAAGAATTCGAGCTCAGTTAAATTGTTGTATTTGGCTTTATTTGGTTTTGATATATGTTTCATGCCTTACGTGCTAAATGTTTTTACCTCTTTGATATTTGTTGAATTGTATATAAATTGTCGCGAATCCCTCCCTCTTTCTGAGTCTTCTACATCATGGAGAAGGGTGCACTTCGTGTAGCTTCTCTTCTGTTAGAGTCTTTTTCCAATTTAGAACGAGGTTTGGATAAGTTGCAAAGCCGGGCGAGCTTCTGTATCCTCGGTACGTTGCCTCCCCCTCGGCCCGAGTTGTCCGCTCGGGTAAGCCAGGTCTAGATCAATAAACCTAGGTTTAAACCTAGATGAACAATAAAATCATGCCGAACTCCTAATAGGACGTTTATTTGCATCACGTGCATTCTGACTTAGGGGACTCAATACAGGGGTTGGGTCCGCCTAGGACAGGTGACCCGAATTAAAATGACCATCCTGATGTATATTACGTGCTATTTGCATTTATTTGCTCGGTTTCTCATGTTGACCGGCTTGTATATAATGAGTGAAAAATTGTGAAAAATAGCAGTGTTAGGACTGAGTGAGGGTAACCATTTGTTTGAAAAACCAATGCCCAAATAGTATCGAAATGCTGACGGATTTTTGAAAAATAAAAAAAAAAGTAATAAAAAGTCTTAATTTTAGTTTGGAAAAAATGTTGTTGAAAATGAAAAAAAGGACGTTATTTTGTTTTCAAAAATAAATAAGGAAAATAGTTTGTCTTGCCATGAAAAATAAAAATGAAAAAAAAAAGAGAAGAGTCTTGCTTTTTGCTTATGAAATACCAAAAAAATGAAAATAAAAAATAAAAAAAGTCTATTTTTAAAGTAGTTCGTTAATTTGACCGAACTACGCGGGTCTGATTCTCACCGGATGTGAGATACGTAGGCAAACCTCATCGATTCCGACCCCAATTTTCAAAAAAAAAATCAAAAAATATTTTCCTTTAGTTGTTTAAAAAATCTTTCCTTAGAAAATTAGAAGAAAAAAAATAGTTTTTAAACTAAAAAAAAGGTTTTCTTCTTTCTAATGTCTTTCATACGAAAAAAGAAAAAAATCAAGAAAAATTAAAATTCAAAATTCGGATTTCCTTCATTTTTGAAGTATTTTTCCAAAAAAATAAAAAAAAAATCAGAAGCCAAAAATCCAAAAATACTCTTTAGATGTCTTTCATTTGTAAATGTCCATAAAAAAAATTTTGAGAAAATGGAAGTCCAAAAATATTTTTGCTTTTGTTAATAAATAAAAACTCAGAAATTCAAAAATATTTTCTTAAAAGTCACTCTTCCAAAAATTAAGTGGAAACTTTCAAAATGTAAAAGATATTTTTCTTTCTTATTTTGAAAAAAAAAAAAGAAAACAAAAGAAAATTCAAACAAAAATATTTTCTTTTTGTTTCTAAAATTCCCAAAGTTCAAATCAAAAGCAAATGAATTTTTATGAAGTCTTTCTTTCAAAAATAAAAGAAAAATCGAAATAAAAAAATTCAAAAAAAAAAAACTAGAAATTTTTCTTTCTTCTTTTAAAGCATTTCTTTCAAAAAAAAATTCCAAAAAAAAAGTTAGCTTATTTACCTTATTCTCGATCTGCTCGAACTACGCTGGTTTGATTCTCACCGGATGTGAGATACGTAGGCAACCCTTGACGGGTCCAACCACACCCCTTTTGCAAAAATAGCAAAAAAAAATATAAAATTTTAATTTTGTTATAAATAAGTCGGGTGATGCCATGCTTGTTTAAAATAAGCCAAATGTCCCTCAAAAGGACGCCGGAAGATTTGAGTCACTTTAAATAATTTGCGGGCACAGCCTTAAAATCTCCCTTGCGGAAATGCTGAAAGGCCGTATCCGCAAAAATCAAGTTTGGTCATTTAACAACTTTTACAAAAATAGCCACTTTGCTAGATAAGCAATTACATGGCCGGTTTTTGCTAAAATAGCCACAGTTGACATTGAAACCTTCTCAGTCTTGCGGAAGCCTGTGGCGATGCCGAGTGATGCCCCATGGGCCCCAGGATGTGAAATTTTGATGTACTCTTGATCCAGTTGTAATCATCGAGTTTGTAGTTGGAGTCGGCTTTTGTAGTTTCCCTTCAAGAAAAATAAAATTTGAAAATTCCAAAAATATCTCTTTATTTTTGCATTAATTTGCAAGAACTACGCTCGGTCTGATTCATGCGGGGTCATGATACGTAGGCAATCTCCATAAGATTCGACCACAACGAAAAAATGGAAAAGAAAATTGAAAACATAATAAATAAAAAAAAGAAAAAAAATGCGAAAAGATGTTGTTAATAATGAGGACCGACTCAATCCATTCTAACAGGTTTTGTTTTGAATTGTGAAGAAAGTNTGGATAGCCTTCTCATGAGTCACAAGTTGCTATACAGCAAAAACAGTACCACTTTCCCGAGTACCACTCGTACTCATTTGATCTTCCTGCGAACATCGAGAAGCCTACCCGAAAGAGGGTACAGGAAGAAATTTACCAAAGAGTAAAAAGATTAGAACAACAGCTGAAAAACACGCAAGAAATGGCAGGTCAAAAGAGTGTTGCCTTCAGAGATCTATGTGTGTTCCCCGATATCCACTTGCCTCCTGGTTTCAAGGTTCCCAAATTTGAAAAGTACGATGGACATGGAAATCCCATAGCCCATCTGAAAAGGTATTGCAACCAATTGAGAGGTCTGGGAAGAAATGAAGAATTGCTTATAGCTTATTTTGGGGAAAGCCTCTCGGGAGTAGCATCTGAATGGTTTTGGGATCAAGACACATCTTGTTGGTACGTCTGGGATGACATGGCACGGGCCTTTATCAAACAGTTTCAATACAATATCGACATCGCCCCAGACCGCATTTCCCTTTCTAAACTGAAAAAGAAACCAACTGAAAGTTTCAGGGAATATGCCATCAAATGGAGAGAGCAGGCAGCTAGAGCTAAGCCACCCATGGATGACCACGAGTTAGTCACTGTTTTCCTTCAGGCCCAAGAGCCGGATTACTTTCAAAACATGATGTCCGCAGTTGGTAAAACCTTTGAAGAAATAATCAAAATGGGAGAAATGGTGGAAAATGGTCTTAAGACAGGCAGAATTATAAGTCAAGCAACTCTCAAGGATGCAGCTCAGGCTGTCCAAATTGAATGTGGTGACGAAAATGGGAGGGATGAAGAAATCATGATGATATCAGGGTCGAGAAGAGGTCCTAGGAGAACATCTCAAAGGTATGAGCAGTCCCATCAGGTTTTCCATGGCCCCCTTAAGCATTACTACCTGCCTCAGAACCCTTCATACTCTGTTGATCCAGTCCAGTATGTTGCCCAACCCTTAAATCACCCAAGAAAGCAAGCACGAATATCACAAAATCTCCACCAGCCTCCGCAAAATTTTCAAGTACCTTATAACCCACATCCAAGCCAGGGGTATGGAAGGGAACAAAAGTTGAAAGATAATTTTACACCAATAGGAGAGTCCTATGCAAGCTTGTTTGAGAAGGTAAAACAACATGACATGATTGCACCCATTCTTCCAAATCGGGTGGATCGACGTGCGAGAAGCTTTGACTCATCTAAAAGGTGTGAATACCACTCCAATGCTCTGGGGCACAATGTGGAAAATTGTCGGGATTTGAAAAGAGAAATAAGAAGGATGATCCAGGAAAATTTAATACAAGACAATGGCATTCAGAATATCATGCTGAATCCATTACATGAGGAGGCACACCTGGTGGGAATGATGCCCGGTGACGTGGGGGATGAGAATCTTTTTGGGAAACTGTCAACCGAAGTTGAAGATATTGAAGCAGATAGTGGTCTTGGCAATATTAATGCAGAACTCAGTGGCTAAGATGCCATACTTGGTAATTGGGAAGGCGCTCCATCTCTTGGAGTTTTGGTGGTTTATTTTGGTGTTATTTCTGTTGCTCGGGTTATTTCAGGGTTGTAATCCGGATATTGTCTTGGGAGTCAAAACTTTCTATCTTTCCACTTTGCTTTGTTTAGTAATAATAGCTTGTTTAGTGCCGTCTAGGTTTGTAATTCTAGTCTAGTCTATTCGTTTTTTTGTTTCGACCCTTTTCACCATCAGTCTAATACAATTCTCTGTTTCCTGACATTTCTAGTCATTTCGTTTCTAGTCATTTTACAATTCTTTTTACGCTGACTTTGGTGACATGACATGCACACATAATTCTCGGCCTGGTTTTTAAAAAGTCAGTCTAGCAATGAAATAATGTAAAAATGTAAGGGCACTCGAAAGAATAAGAACATACTGGAATACTTTGAAGCCTGAATTAAGTGAAACTGGAGGCAAATAGAACATAAAGAAACACTGTGGAATGCATCATACCTTATCGGTTTAAAGTCGAAGGCAAGAATGCCCCAAGTCTAAAGGGACTGTTCATGGTACCGAGATTGTTGTCCAATAGCACTAGGAATCAGCAAACACAAAAGGCAAATATGTGAATCAATCAAAAGGCATTTTTTGTACTTGGTATGCTTTGAAGATTGTAATGACGAAGGCATTTTGTTCTATCCAAACACTTTATCCTTTGCTATCCCTTTGAGACTTATTATATTTTCTTTCGTATCCCTCTTTCGGAATCAACAACAAAACTCAAGAACCCGAGAAGGAAAAGTAAATGGAGAAACAAGAGAAAAACAATGGCAAAAGAAAAGAAAAAAAAAGAAAAGAAAGAGAAGAAAAGAAAAAAAAGAGGAAAAAAAGGGAAAAGAAAAGAAAAAGAAAGAAAAGAAAAGAAAAAGGAAAAGAAGAAAAGAAAGAAAAAAAAAGAGAAAAAAAAATGAAAAAAGAAAAGAAGAATGGAAGGAAGGAAAACGTCGCAACAAACAAATGTAGTTGCGTGAACTACGTTTGACTTGATCCCGAAAGAGTACGTAGGCAGCCTCTCTGAGGTTCAGTCACAACAAAAGAAAAATCCAAGAATCCCCGAGAAGGAAACTGGGGTAGAAGTTGTGGTTGTTGTGAAAGATATGATTCCGAAAGTTGTAATGTTTAACCCACATTGAATTATTTTGAGCCTTTTACCTTTCTTTCTATCCCCGTCCAAAAGCCTGCATTACGGTCCAAAGAAAGACCT